>OX578145.1:5392416-5624916 GCA_951213105.1 Amaurobius ferox | reverse complement strand
GAAACACCATTTCAGTACTTCCTTTTTTCAAAACAAAATAAATTTCATTGATTTACGTCATTTTTATCAATTTGGGGACATTTCAATCATTTTGGTAACTTTTATGAAATTTGCCAAGTTAGCGATATCCAGCCAAATTCGTAGCTCTAACTTCGCAGATCTGAATAAAATATCGTGATCCAGTTTGTATATACTAAATGAAAACACTGAAATATTGTTAGAAGATGTACCCATTCTACTCTTTCTCTGTTTAAACAATTGGATAAATGAATTTATTGGGTAAACAAAATATGAGTTTATTAGCTAAACACAATATATAAGCTTAAAACCTCTTTGCTAAAATAAATGAAAGTGGTGTATGCAGTTCGCAATTAATATAATTAAAAAAAATCAAACCGTTCATTTATAAGATATATTTTAATACCCATTTATTTAATATTCAAATCGAAAAATAATAATAATCATTAGCAAACATATTTAATTTCATTCCTTGGCCGAGCAACACGATATAAGATAGAATCTTCCTGATAAAATGCGAAATTAAATAACCATTTTAATATCTTTATACTTCTAATCGTTGAGTAAAAGCTTGTGAAATACAAAACATGGAGGTAGATTTTTCCATTTAATTCATGTTTCAAACAATTCATGCTTTCAGATAGTGACTATTTAATGCAAAAATCCTGCATCAAACTCAAAAATAAAGTTTTAATTCCCTTTGACGTTTTAAACAAACGATTTTTATCCTTTGCGTTTGGATAAACCACGGAGTTGGAGAGTAGAACTCCTATAAAAAAAGTTCCGTTTTTCATTAATATCTCGACAACCCCTGGCCTTAGAAACTTGAAACTTGGGCAAAATTTATGGGGGGCTATTTCAAGGCCACCCACAAAATTTCATTAAATTCGGTTTAGCCGTACTCTCGTGATGATGAGATAAACGAAAGTTTCGTTTTTTACTAATATCTCGAGAACCACTGGTCGTAGAAATTTCAGACATAGACTAAATTTTAAGTGGGGCTATTTCTAGGCTACCCACAAAATTTCATCAAATTCGGTTCAGCCGTTCTCCCGTGATGATGGGACAAACAGACAGACAGACAGACAGATTTTCAATTTTATTTATATAGATTTGATTGGTTTTTTTTTTTTTTTTTTAAGATTTAATAGCTGAATATTGCACTGCGTTGCAAAAAGAAATGTTGAATCATATTAGATTTATAGGGGGGCATCTATGAAATATTTACCGTTCTTCGTCATTTTTTACATTCAAGGGTCAAAACCATATGACGTGGGCTGTATATAAATTTATTTTATTCCAAGGTAAGTTAATTTTTGTAACAATCTAATAATCACGTGTAAAAAGCTTTGAACAATGTTAAATTAATCGCATATATATTAAAATTTGGTTCTTTTGTTATCAACGCCTTAATCGCACTCATTTATATGCATTTACAACAAATAAATAATAGGAAAGATCAATCATACATAAGCATTGATTATGAAACACTTTCCAACTGAAATGCAATTTCATTTAACAATCTCTAAAATGGGATACATTCAGTGGTGATATATTTTACATTATCACAGTACTACAGTAATTTATTATACTTAAATATTTAAAACTTCATCGAAATATAAATCGTCTGATTCTCTATGCAAAATCAATGAATATTTCATTCATATAACTTGTATTCCAGACTCCAGAGCTAAATAATTTTGCGTGAAAAAATTCAGCAATTCTTATATAACTCACCTTACAATCGATTGAGATATTTGCATTCTTCATAAGTTAAATTTAGGCTTCGTTGTAGAAATAATAAAAGTTTAGATATCATTTAAAATCACAACTATTGTAATTGCGTACTCAAGGAATTTAGATACACAGATAATACACAGATAATATATGTGTATGTGTGTATGTATTCGAAGTATTGGAATTGTGCCAAAGATCGGTACTCGAATTTTCGAAGGATTTACACATTTTGGGACTTCTAGAACACGAAAAAATTATTTTTGGGGTGTGTGTAAGAGTGTATCTGTGTGTGTTTCTGTGTGTCTGTGAGGATATTGTATCCACTCTAACTGAAAAACTAATGGACCGAATTTCATAACAATTGGTAAGTAAGTTTTTTGTGGGAAACCCTGATGTTTAGATTTTAGTACGATTCGTAATAAAAGAATCTGCCTTCTTTGCAAAATGGCCGGAAAAAATTGCCTTTATCCACTCTAGCTAAAAACTAATGGACCAAATTTAACAAAATTTAGTATATAAATCACTTGCACATTATTCTGGGTACGATTCGGGAAATAGGAACGGGCTGTTTTTGCGAAATGGCCCGCAAAAATCGTTAAATATAAAAATAAAAGACTACGTGTGCTCAATTATATCAATTAAATGCTTATTTTATACGTGATTTTTGACAACAAAAAGAATAAGACTAACCCCATTAGTCTAGGACTAGCCGTTCCTGAGATATTTTAGTTTTTTCGCGTTTTCGCTACGCCACCTTTGACAATAAATCCAGCTATCAAATGAGAACCAAATTTAAGTTTAACGTGCAAATTCAGTGTCATTAAAAATACTTATGGGTGTTATTTTGTGCAGATAAACTCAAATTATTATTGAAAAAATAAAGAGAACTTGAATATGAGTCTGCAGGGAAAGTCATGTGCTGCCTACATCAGAATTTTTAACAATCTTACAACAATGATTTATAGAAGTGAACGGGGATTATTTGCAGGCCATTTCGAAAAAATATAGGATCTATATTTGAGGATCCACCCAATTTTTGTAGAATAAAACATTCTGCAAATTTAAGCTGTGTACCAAATTTCAACTCTCTAGGACGTAAGAACGTGCATTAAAATGCAATCAAATAAGTATAAAATGGCAGACAAACAGACGACCATCCATCATGAAGAGTTATATAAAATTAAAAAAAATTTGAAAAATTGTTATCTACCATATTTATTTTAAAATGTGAAACCTATATAAAATAATTATACTCTTGGCAAGATATTTATTATAAAATATATATCTTTTTTCTTTCTGGAGGACAGAAGACAGAATTTAATTGAATTTGTTTTTCTCCCTATAGTAAATAATTTTTATTTAAAAAACTACCTAACATATTTTACTGAAATTTTATCTATATGTTTTATGGGATAATTTGAATATTTCCTAAAACTTTCGAAGCAATCTGTGAATTTTAAATTCGCTTAAAAAATGTTTGAAAAATGAGGTCCCATAGGGTTCAATCTTCAATGTATTTCATGTTTTCAACACGAGTTCAATCCAAAACTAATTGGGTGATATTATTCATTTATATTCTCATAGGTCCCACAGACTGTCTGAAAAACATACTAAAATGTCATTTTGATAAAGGCATTTTTACGGCAGTGATCGTGCTAACGGACAGACAGACAGAATGAACAAAGTCATAAACACCTTTCAACTATGTTGTAAAGTGTTAAAAAGGTTATATTGACTTCGTATTACTTTTATTGGTGTTTGGCATTTTTGGCTACATTGATGGTGTCGCTATTCAACATTGTTTCCAAATGTGCTATAATGCGAAAATGATGCATGAGAAAAGAGATGATCGATTTAATTTGCAATTTTTGCATGTAAAGTTTATGATACGAGTATAAGTCGTTTCATGAATTTACTACCAACATCTCAAAATCGGAACATGCCAGGGATTTTGAATCGGTATTCTTTGTTTCCCACTGATAATAAAATGACTATATAATTTGATTTCTGATGATTATAAAATACCTTTTATAAAATGATCATGTATATCAATTATCAAAAGATTTTATATGATTGACTGACAGTTATTTATTTTATATTAAAAAAACGGTTCATATTGAAAAATAGTTTTCATAAAATGATCACGTACTTTGATTATCAAAATATTTTACATGAATGATTGCCATTTATTTATTTTATATGAAAAAACGTCAATATGTGTGCGTTCTGTATAATTGTACTCGCTAAAAGTAAATAGCATTTCATACTTCATACACAATACAATCGCACAAAATGTTGGTCAAAGCGCTCGCTCCATTCGTTATTTGGATATCGTGTCCACGGATTCTTACATGCATAAACAGCCATTTACACACGTAGATCGTGTTAAATTTGAGTTGAAGAATGTTTTCATTATTTAAATCTGTCAAAAAGACAAATTTTCCCTTTATATATATAAATATAAAGAATATAACAAATTTGTGATCGAACTTATATATGAACTTATTTATTTTAAAAATATAAACTATTGAACAATTTAAAATAGAATTACTTATATAACTTTAAAAATAAACTTATTCTTGTATAAACGGTCATTTTATTCAAGGATTTATTTAAAAATACCAAAACTATATTGGAAATTAACAGAATCCGTTAAATTCACATTCTTAAACGCAGCCAGAATAGCGAAATAATGCCAATTATAGAAGTTCTCGTTCTATCTGGGCGTCACCTCCGAAAGCAGAGGCCGGAGCACTAATTTTTGACGTCTTGGCTTGTAGGCCCACTGCGAGTAGGTCTTCCAGATCGCGATCGAAGCTTTTGCTATTTGTTTCCCTTTTAATTCTCTGTTCGATGTAAAGGAATCATAATTTATCAGTAAATCAAATAATATTCATGAAATTTGGAAGTATGTTCGATAATGTTCATTAAAATGGGTGATTTAAAATATTAATATTGCTGTACATTTCCTTAAAATAAAATATTTATAATGACTCATTCACTGTAGGAGCAAAGATGAAAGGATTCCATTCAGTCAGTGTTTTAATAAAAGTTTGAAAAAGAACCCTGTATATTTATTGCTTAATCAGGCATTTTATTTGAATAATTCTTCAGTACATTCAGCTAAAGTATGCGTACTTACAGATAAAGTATGCAGAAACTAAAATGATTACTGAATACTATATCTTTAAATATCATAAGATAATCATTAAAAAGAAACTCAGAATTTAACTTTTAATATGCTTACGTGTTTATTTATTTTTATTTCATTTTATTTTATTCATTTTTTGTTGTTATAAATTGTAAAATGATTTAGAATTAAGATAAAATACTAGTTGAATGTCATTCATTAACCTATGCACTATAAATTGTAGAAGTTCAGGTTTTCTAATATAGCACATCTTATATTCCCTTTTTTACTACCAGACATTAACAAATTGTAAACAATTTTGCTTAATTATAGAGTTTGAAATACCTCAGGGGCTTTGAAAATTTAATAAAGCTGTATAATAAAACTTTTTGGTATTAATATTTCATTTACAATTCCATTGAAGTGAAAATGTAAGAAAGATTAAATTAGCTTTGTATTATTAAAATAACATTAACTATAATATAATGAAATATACAATGGTAACTTGAAATTGTAAGTTAGTTACTTTGCTTTTTTCCAAGTTATTTTAACAATTTTCAATAACATAATAACTCGCTACATAAAAAATAAAATGTGCCCAACCTAAACACAAATGACTTCCTAACCTATTCTTCTAAAATTTCAGCATGCCATAACAAATAATAAAAAATATACGTGCAATATATTAAGATACTATATCTTTTATATGCAATTACTTATCAAACAGTTAAAATATGTTATTTGATGTGTGAAATATTCCATTTTACATTATTTTACTTTCATAACTTTAGTGTAGCATTTTTATTGCTACGATTTCTTACTATTGACAATATCTTAAAAAGAGAATGACATTTTTTTATCTATATAAATAAAATTGAAAATACATGTATCTGTCTGTGTATTTATCTATCTCATCATCACGGTAGAACTGCTGCATCGAATTTCATGAACATTCTGTGGGTAGCTTTGAAATAGCCCTACTTAAAATTTAGTCCATGTTTCGAGTTTCTAGGACCAGGGATTGTCGAGATATGAATAAAAATCCCACAATTAAACCTTCCATAAAAATAGAATTATGCAGATGATATATTTTCCACAAATTTATAAAGAAAATTATATCATGATGCTTAGCAACGCAATTAAATCAAATGTGTTTATTAGGCAGACGATTATTAAATTTTTTAAGATTTAAATAATAAAGAAATCAATATAAAACAAAATTTTATAACCATTTTTATACAATTTTAGCGCTTTTATTTTAGTTTATATTGATCCAATTTCATATATATTTTATAATTTGTTTTCAAACGAGAATGTTTTATTCAGATCTGCTTGAAGATAATTTTGTATAGAAAACACAGAAAGGAGAATTAAATGAAATATTTTAATAGAATGTTTTGAGTAAGAATGTCATTTAGAATACTGCAGGAATTTGCACATATATTAAATCATGGGCAATGTCGGGTATATCTGCTATTAACAGTATACATAAAATTGTATGTTGTACATCTATCTGTCTGTTTATTATCTCAGCACGGTAGAGATCACCTATTTTCATTTCATTAGAATTATTATAAAATTTCAAAAATTGAGACTCTAAATATTAAAACTTCACATCAAATTCTGAATTTTAGGTTTCTTGTATTATATGGTCAGTATGAAGAACGGACATGCTGCTAGTCTATTATAAAATATTACACAACTAACAACATTATTAAAGTAATTTTAAAATATTTGCAGGAGACTGTATAATTTATGTATAATGACACATGTATAATAGCTGTATAATGACACAAGCTAACTTGATAAAATATACATTTTAAACATTGAATGATTTTAAATACTTTACAATTACTTAGCAAAGCTTAATTTTACAAGTACCTGGGCAGTTCTTAATTAATATGACAACAATAAAATTTTAAAACAAACTAAGAAAACTCTAAAAGGTTTGTTGACGTTATAATTAGCAACAAAACAATTTAGAATCCAGTTAGCGTTAATTGAATAGCAATAATTTGATTGCCATATATTTAAAATTCTATATAATTTTAAATGACATGATAATAAGCAAAAAATGGTAAGCACTTACTTCTAAATAGCATTTTTCGTTTTTCACATTACAGAAATAAGGTAATTAGTAATCCAATGTTATAAGGTATGTAGTCGAAGGTATGCTGGTCAAAATGTTTATTAAATGATGAACTAACATATAAGACATTCAAAAATACGATAAAAAGACCGTTATGCATCCACACGCGCGAGCCCACGTACTGCACTGCACATACTATACTTCTTTGTGTGGGCTACTCTACTAGGGGAGAACTTTCCAGAAAAGTTGAGACGGAGGAATTCGAATTCGAAGGCCAGAATTGGGCCTACAGCTAATACGTCACGAGGTACAGGGGGGGAAAGTAGTTCGGCCTTTTCTACCGGGGGTGACGATCTGGGCCGCTCTGAATTCGCGGCCCAACGGCGAAATCACAGTGTAGAAGATTCTTGTAGTGCTGCCATCTTATAACACATTCAGAATCTACATTCTCGATTTTTGTTGCTGAATGTGTTACAAGATGGCAGCACTACACTTTTGTGGAAGAACGTTTTGAAAAAATTAGTAAAATATGCGCAATTTTTTTACAAAAATTTTTAGTACGTTTATATAAATAAAAATAAGAATGTAGGGCCTTTATATGAGGAAGTCGCGCGTCTTGCGACCTCTGGGCACGAGCCGTCACTGGATCCTACAAATCCACAAAAGGAACTGTTGTGACTTTTCTTTCACTCAGAGAATGGTGATTAAGCAAAGCAAACTTTCTCTATACCATACAACAATTTTGCATAAAGGTGAGAGGCAACAACAATTCAATTTCTTGACAAAATGATTACCTTATGCACGGGTTGAGAGTTGGACCTACTATGGTATTCTGAAGTAGCTAGCTGAAAGCCTTTTTGGTGGTGGATAAGGGTTAAAATTATTTATTTTCATCGAAAAGGTTTTCTTTAGCAGGAATTAAGCTACAATTGAATAAATCGCAATAAATGTTAGATTTTTTTTTCTACAGTGACCAATCAAACAAGTTTTCCAAATCTTAGGGAGGCAACGCCCCCTTCCCATAAATGACACACCTGCTCTAGCATAGTTTTATAACTGCTCTAAATTCTTAGTTATTGCTTCTGGCTGTATCCATACCCCTCCCTAATATTTGGGAATACAATCCCCCCATCCATCTCATCCATCCATTTTTTTTTTCAAGCTCAAGGCCTCTACCAGTTGCGTAGAGTGATATTTTTTACTTGGGAGGCTGAGCGGTGGGCGTTTTAACTTGGGAAAAGTTTTCGTATTAGACGTGAAATTTATATTAGACTTCGCACTTTCAATAAGTTTCATTTCCTTGGTGAGTAAAATAAAATAATTTCATATAAAAATGCTAAGAGTGAATGAAATGCACGATATTTTAAAAATAGGTTACCGATGTAAGATAAGTACGTACAAAATATAGCATGTTAAATGTTTTCTTATTTCTAAATGAGTTGAACTTTTTCAACTATTTCATTAAATATAAAGCCATGGTCGCTCATAGGGGAAGACGCTCTCCCCCCTTGAATATTCAAGATAATAAAGACCATCACCAAGTTAGACGATGTTGTGCATTTTACCCCCGCTCTCGGAAAACGTTCTCCCTTCGTCCATGTACGAAAGAGTGCACTGAAAATGGGTGAGAAATTTGGAACATAAGCGTAGTTCAAAATCGCTCTAGTCAACAATGTCCTTAAACAATGTTGTATATTAAGTATTGGCAAATACTGTACTATGAAAACTTCAAAATATTTTACAATTACAAAAGGCTAAGAATCGGCTAGAAATTTATAAACCACTTTTATGAAACTGAGATTCTCGTTTAACATGAGATTTTTGAAGGGAAATCAGATTTATTCTTTCTAAAACTTCAAAATACGCAAACGGATGCTTCGCCCTATGGATGCCGATAGAAAGAGCTAAGACTACTTTGCAAACTACTTAAGAGACAGATTTTATAAGAGTGAGGCAGGTCATTATACACACCATTTTTTATTTTGCTGAAATTTTTATGGTGGGTTCTTCTAATGATTTTAGAAGACACATAATTTTTTTTTTCCCGAAAAAAATTTTTTTGTGACCCACAAAAATTTCTAAAGCGGATCGCGACCCAGTATTTTTCTCAAATCGACATCTCTTTCTATTCTATTATCTCTGTGCATTGAGTAATTCTTGTGATTACAACATGGCCTTTAGTAGCTAAATTAGATTATTTTGTAAATTTCATGGCTGACCTTCAGTGCAGCCTGGCAGGGTTGGCCAAGCTTCGTCGCGGAAAGTGAAAAAGCGCCGTATTTGAGACCTCATGGGCCCATGCACTGAGGGTCAATCATAGGTTTCGGATTTAGCTTGTATAGTACTCATTTGTTGCATGACTCACCCTCAGTGCTGCCGAAAAATAGCTACTTTTGTATCTAACGAAATGAAAAGGGGTCCTTTTGGTGGTCCTGTATCTCAGTGCACTGAGGGTCAATGTGGAACTTGATAATTGTCTTTCATAGTATGAGACCTGTCTTTTAACAGACAATTGACAGAACTTTGGCTAATGGCTGTTATGAATAGATATATTATGCTTTACACCATACATTGTAGTTGAAAAAGAGTAGAAAACAACGTTTATCATTACTGTAAAAACATAAAATATTTGTAACACCTTTTTTTTTCTTTTAAAAGTGTTTTAAATATTTTAAAATATTTCAATAAAAATGTTTTACCAAAATGATAAACATTGTTTTTTACTCTTTTTTCAATTTTAGGGTGTACATCATTGCATTGAAAATTATTTTCTCGGAACTAGGCTACCGGTACTATGATTGCTAACAATTACAATGTTATTTTTGTATTACTTATGCTACAAGTAAAATTAGATGACATTGTAAAAAAAGGATATGATTGCCTACTGACTAGTCACATATATAATAAAAAAACATATGACATAGTGAATAGGTTATAGGCCTACTGTACAGATAATTGTATGCTTTGTTACCATATATTCCATTTCCACAATGCCTTGAAGTAAGCACTATGTGCTCGCATGGCCATTAGCCAAAGTTCTGTCAATTGTCTGTTAAAAGACAGGTCTCATGCTATGAAAGACAATTATCAAGTTCCACATTGACCCTCAGTGCACTGAGATACAGGACCACCAAAAGGACCCTTTTTTCGTTTCGTTAGATACAAAAGTAGCTATTTTTCGGCACCACTGAGGGTGAGCCATGCAACAAATGAGCTAATTAAGTTAATACTGGGAAGTACTACACAAGTTAAACCCGAAAACTATGGCTGACCCTCAGTGCATGGGCCCATGAAGTCCCAAATACAGCGCTTTTTCACTTTCCGCGACGAAGCTTGGCCAACCCTGCCAGGCTGCCCTGAAGGTCAGCCATGAAATTTACAAAATAATTCAATTTAGCTACTAAAGGTCATGTTGTAATCACAGGAGTTACTTTGGTTGATATTCTCAATGCACAGAGATAATAGAATAGAGATGTCGATTTGAGAAAAATACTGGGTCGTGACCTGCTTTAGGAATTTTTGTGGGTCACAAAAAAATTTTTTTTGGAGAAAACAAAATGAAGTGTCTTCTAAAATCATTAGAAGAAACCACCATAAAAATTTCAACAAAATTAAAAATGGTGTGTATAATGACACCCCCATTTCTGCCTCATTCTTATAAAATCTGCCTCTTAAGTTTAATGACAGTCATTATTAGTATATTTCTTCGTCTTGATATTGTTTAAAGTTAAGTAAATGTTAGTTCATTCGTGAAAAATGGCTCAAATATTTTAGTACAAATAATGATTATTTTCTGCGAATATTAATTAATAGAATCCCATTTGACCCAAAGTGGAGAACCCATTAGCCTTGCCAGAGAAATGTTCTTTCATCCAATTATTGACTGTTTACAAACGGCTGAAAATGGGGAAAGCAATAGCCACGCCTTTCTGAAAGCTAGCTTACATGTTAGTTAATCAACTAGGGATGAGTTTAAAGCTGGTTTGGTTTAATACCATTTTCTCCGACCGCGAAGACTGGATTATTTCAGCTTCTAAAACGTTAAAATATGCGTTTTAATGGGAAAAATACTTTGAGACGTGTTACTTTAATCAAGTAAAATGTAAAAATTTTCTAAATAATACATATATATTCGCAAAGTTATTTTAAAAATTATAATAAATAGAAGTATGTTTAAATAATTTGTTAAACAGGATTTTATACAGAGGATGCTACGCCACTGGCCTTTCTTTTCTCACTAGGTGCCTATTTGGGCCCTAGTTTTTCCTTTCTGAAGTCTTGGAGTCACTTTAATTATAAATGCTATCGTATTATGGAATTCAATTTTTCTACTAAACTACAAAGGGACTGTTTATCATTTCTTTCTTTCCCAAATAGTGTTTATTGTCTGGGTTCACCGTTTTAAAAGTGAATACGAAATTTAATTCAGAAAATCGTTCAATTATAGGACTTTTGATATTGTAGGGTTTCAGAGTTAAAAACTCGACGCATGGAATTGACATTTTTCAAAAATATTCGACATTCATTTCAAATAACCAAATGTTTTAATTAAGTAGATTTCAACACTTTACATGCTTTGATTGTCGTTTACTATTTGCTTCAATTTTTATATAAATTAAAAGTTGCATAGCTATAATAAAAAAATTTACTAGTCTGTGTTTTAAGAACAAGGGAATGCTTATGAAAACCGAATCAATCGTGATTGCTATTTGCAAATACACATTTTTAATACGTTTGTAATTTTTTTTATATTAGAATCAGAAATTGCATTTTTAACAAGTGAAGAAGTAAAGCTTGGCTAATGTTTTTTTCATTTCTTACATGTTTTCCTTGATTTTTATATTCTAATTAAATTGGAGTTTCTCGTGTATTGTGTTTCACGCATGTAACATTTTTTAATCGGTTCCGCGCAAAACCGGGGTTCCAGTGTAATAAAATTGCAAAATAATATTAATTTATTTTCATTGCAATTCGATTAAAGTAAACTTGCCCGATAGACATCTAAAGTAAAGTAAACTTTCCCGATAGATAGGCTCTTGATGTTTCGGAATGTGGTAGCATTTTACAGCTCTCGAGAACGGATGTTTCGCATAGGGGCCTCGTGTCTCATAAACATAATAATATGGGAAATAGGGGGTAGTACATTTATTGCATAGGATTCCAAAAATTCTGTCGAGTCCATTCGGCTGTACTGGGGTACATCTACTGTAATAGACTAAATGCTTTTATATGCAGAATTATGTTCATTGGAGTTTACCTTGTAATTTATAAACTAATTTCAAAACTTTTTCGAGTAATTCAGTCTGTGTAATGCTTTAGACAAAAATATCACATATAATTTCTATTATTTTTTTTAAAAATAATTTTTCTCATTTTTGACCCCATTTTAGTTGAGGTAAATGTTGGGGCACCCAATTTGCAGATGATCCGGCACCGCTGAAGTCCGAACGTGCCGGATTATCGGAAGTTTACTGTATATTTTATTTTATTTGTAATCTTGCTAAAATATACAACATGGAATTTTATTTGCAAATTTTCGTCTCCGGTTTTCTGTTGCCCCAAATTATTTTATAACTCTTCGTTACTGAATTTTAAATGCATATTTGCTAAATATCTAAGAAATCCTGGTGAGTTTATAATTTTCTATATTTCGTAAATTCACATTGCTTGTTTGATTTTTTTTTTATCCACTTTCATAACAATTTTCATTCAAAATTAATATTTTTCGAAATTTTTCCTAATGCTTATTGATGTTCCTCACTGAAATTCTTATTTGCATTCTTTGTAGTTCATTTGGCGATCGTGTTACAATAATAGAATATTGTTGTTTAAAATGTGTCATTCATTATGTGACACTTTTATGCATTCTTGATCATTATTTAGGAGTTTAGTTTAGCCAAGTTGCTCAGTAGCTGTACAAATAATAATTCAGTAATTAATTCCAATACTCCTGCTCCAGTGAGACGTGGTCTCATGCCAATTTTACTTTCTCTCTTACAGATTCCCCTGGTATCAGAGTGCGACGGAAAGTGTAGCAGTGATGCTGAGTCTTCCGGCCACGTGTGTGGTAACGATGGCCGGACCTACGAGTCTAATTGCGAGCTAGAGAGGGCGCGATGTCAGGGCTTACCAGTACAAGTGAAGCACACAGGAAAATGTACAGGTAAGGTTTTTTCTACTCAACCACTTTTATTAGTAATTATTGAATTGTCCCCATTTTTCAAGCTGTGGGAAGATCCGAGGTTTTTGGCCCAATATTTAAAAACTACGACAAATTCAGAGCAACAGGTATTTTTTCTTTAAGGATCGTTTGACACTTGAAATGAAATTAAATTAAGGAACATTAACAGTTGTTATTGCAGGCTTATTTGAATTATTAGTTTTCGAATTATACTTTGGGTAAGACTAACTTGAATACTCAGTATTCATACGCCTATCATGCTTATATTGACTAGATGGTTTCCATAGTAACAGAATTGAATATTTTGAATATCAATTTATAATTTTAGTTTTCAACTATTAATAGATAAAAATGTAACTTTGAGGAGGAGGAGTTTTACTACAGTCAATTTAGATTGCAAAATCCTCGAATTGAACAAATCCGCGAATATGGGTTACCATCAATAGTCACCTATGAATATAACCTCATTGTTTGTTGGTTATTGTGGTTATTGGTTTGTGGTTTGTTGGTTATTGTTTTAATTTATTTTGAACTGAAGAATTGTGTTTATTTGTTTTAAATCTGTTTCTTTGAAAATTTTCAATGGCGACACAATTTTTACATTCTCAGAATGGCAGTACAATTTTTATATATCCAGAATGGCAACAGTCTGAGCAACGAGCGCTTATTCACTGCAACGTACTCGCGGGAAAATACCACGTAATAAATATGTCAGGCGCGAATTTCAGTGACCGCAAATGAATGACGAGTGTTCTTTGTTTGCTTTATGCGGAAATTTACAGTTCAATTAGTCTATGCGCGATTTTGATATTGAAAACACACACACACACATATATATATATATATATATAATTTAAATTTTATTTTATTATTAATAATTTTTATTACTTTTTTCTAATATATTATTTTATTTATTTTCTATTTAAAGTCTTTTCAAGGCTATCAAACTACTAGTATTACGAGTTACTTCTGCTTTTATTGGATGAGAGAGTGTCAAAAATGTTGTACTATCAAGAACATAGTGTGGTAATTGTAGGAGGGAGTCGACCTTTTGGTCAAACCAAAGTATGAGACGGAAAAAATTGACATGCTTAATGTTTACATTTGTGACCTTAAACGTCCAGGGGAGGGTAAACGACCCCCTTACACTCCCCTACGAGCGTCCATGGCAGTCCTCTACGGGCTCCCATTGCATGAGCTTTCTGCTTAATACTATTACCCTCAGGACAGAACCTAACGGAGCCGAAGTTTCGATTTCCTCAGGGGTAGTAAACAGTTTTTCCAGACTTCCCCCAAAGATCTCTGTGATATAAGAGGATGAAACATTGCACACTTGCCATGGGATGGGGCGCGACAGCCCAGTGGTTAGCACGCGGGAATTACTATGGGAGCTCATGGCAAGAACGCCCATAGAACTAATTCCAGGGATGACAAACTCAAGGATGAGGCGTTCCATATTGACTTGCTTGTAATCTACATTTATATCTTTAAATGTACACGGCATGGTAAGTTCCACCAAGTGTTCTCTTATGGGCGCCCATAGCAAGGACACACGTAGAGCTAATTTCATCGGCGACAAACTGAAGGATGAGGCGTTCAATATCGACTAGATTGAGACTTACATGTCTAACCTTGAACGTCTATGGGAAGGCAAGTGTCATCCTTTCCCTCCACTATGGGCGCCCATGCAACATTTTCCAGGAGGGAACTCAAAGATGAAGCGTTCAATATCGCTAGCTTGTAACCTACATTTGTAACCTTGGATATCCAGTTCAGCTTAAATGATCCCTTGCAGTCCTCTACTGACTCCCATCGCATGGGATCCCAGCTTATATACTATTGCCCTCAGAACAGAACTTGACGGAGCCAAAGTTTCGATTTCCTCAGGGGGTAGTAAACAGACTTTCCAATCCCTCCAAAAGTCTCTGTGACATAAAAGGCTGAAACATTGCACACTTGCTATGGGGTGGGGCACGACAGACTAGTGGTTAGCGCGCGGGAATTGATTGCACTTAGTAGGCCTGGGTTTGATTCCTGCCACTGCCAAAAACTGCCGCCTTGTTCACGTGGAGTACGATCACGTTAAACATGCGCGTCTGTAAGTCCTTCCGCGAGGTTGGTGGTAGGGGTAGGAGGGTACGGTCCCTGTGGGTACCTCCTCCACTAGGTTCCGGTTTAAATTAGGTGGCATTTCCCGGCCATCCAAACAGATACCTTACACCTTTCTGGTAGATTGGACGGTCTGGATCTCATCAACAACACTTGCCATGGGCGCCTATAGACGTAAGGGAGCATCCATATGTAAGGGAGACGTAAGGGGACGTCCATAGGTGTTAAGGAGCACTTGTCTTCCTAAACATTCAAGGTCACAAATGTAGGTGTCAAACTAGTAGATCTTGTACGTCTCATCTTTGAGTACGTTCTTCTTTTTAAAAGCGCTATGGACACCTTCGCCATGGGAGCCCATAAAAATTTTGAAAGCCACAAACGTCGGTATCAAGCTAATCGATATTGTACGTCTTGTCCTTGGGTTTGCCCCAGCTTTAATAAGTTCTATGGTCACATTTGCCATGTACGCCCATAGGGGAGAGCAAGGGGCGCTTGCCCTACTCTGAACGTTCAAGGTCGCAAATGTAGGTACCAAATTAGTAGACATTGCACTACTTATCTTTCAGTATACCCTCCTTGAAAAATTTTTATTGACGCCTTTGCCATGGGCGCCCATACGAGATGCTGATAATAAGGTGTTGCCCACAGGGTGTCAAGCTAGTCGATATTGTCGTCCTAGAATGTGGCCCCACTGGAATAATTTCTGTAAACGCTCTTGCCATTGGCGCCTATAGGGGGGTCTTGAGGGGGAACTGGCTATCCCGTCGACGTTCGAGTTCACAGATGTAGATATCAAGCTAGTCGATGTAAGTCTCACCCTTCAGTTTTCCGCCTGTAAAAGTTATATGGGTGCTCTTGCTATGGGCGCCCATAGCAAAGGAGGCCATAGAACTTATTAAAACAAGGCGAACTCAAGGACGAAACGTACAATATTGATTACCTTGATGCCTACGTTTGTGGCTTTCGAAATTTGTATGGGCTCCCATGGCAAGGACGTCCATAGAGTTTCTTCCAAGAGCATAACAAGGATGAGACGCACGATATATACTAGCTTGACACCTACATTTGGGACCTTGATGTTCACGGGAAGGCAAGTGCTCCTCTATGGACGCCCATGTTAAGGACGTCAATAGAACTTTTTCCAGCGGGGACAATCTCACGGACGAGACGTATGGTGAGTATTCATTACTTTGATATTCGTGACGTTCAACATCCCTATGGGCGCCCATGGCAAGTGTTGTTGTTAAGACCCAGACTGTCCGATCTACCAGAAAGATGTAAGGTATCTCTTTGGACGACCGGGCAGTGCCACCCAATTTAAACCGGAACCCAGTGGAGGAGGCATCCACAGTTACCGTACCCTCCTTCCCCCATCACCAACCTCTCGGAAGGATTTACAAACTCACATGTTTAACGTGATCGTACTGCACTTGAACACGGCGGCAGTTTTGGCAGTGGTAGGAATAGAACCCGGGCCTACTGAGTGCAATCAATTCCCGCGCGCTAACCACTAGGCTATCGTGCACCACGCCATGGCAAGTGTGCAATGTTTCAGCTTTTTATATCACAGAGACTTTTGGAGGGTCTGAAAAGACTGTTTACTACCCCTGAGGAAATCGAAACTTTGGCTCCTTTAGGTTCTGTCCTGAGGGCAATAATATATAAGCTGGAATCTCATGCGCTGGGAACCCATAGAGGACTGCAAGGGATCACTTAAGCTGAACTGGATATTCAAGGTTACTAGCTAGCGATATTGAACGCTTCATTCTTGAATTCCCTCCTGGAAAATGTTACATGGGCGCCCATAGTGGAGGGAAAGGATGACACTTGCCTTTCCATAGACGTTCAAGGTTAGACATGTAAATCTCAATCTAGTCGATGCTGAATGCCTCATCCTTGAGTTTATCGCCGATGAAATTAGTTCTACGGGTGTCCTTGCTATGGGCGCCCATAAGAGAACGCTTGATGGAACTTATCATACCGTGTACATTTAAAGATATAAATGTAGATTACAATCAAGTCAATATGGAACGCCTCATCCTTGAGTTTGTCACCCCTGGAATTAGTTCTATGCGCGTTCTTGCCATGAGCTCCCATAGCAATTTCCGCGCGCTAACCACTGGGCTGTCGCGCCCAATCCCGTGGCAAGTGTGCAATGTTTCAGCCTCTTATGTCACAGAGACTTTTGGAGGGTCTGGAAAGACTGTTTACTACCCCTCGAGGAAATCGAAACTTCGGCTCCGTTATAGGTTCTGTCCTGAGGGCAATAGCATTAAGCAGGGAGCTCATGCAATGGGAGCCCGTAGAGGACTGCCATGGGCGCCCTTAGGGAAGTGTAAGGAGGTCGTTTACCCACCCCCTGGACATTTAAGGTCACAAATGTGAACATTAAGCATGTCAATTTTTCCGTCTCATACTTTAGTTTAACCACAAGGTCAACTCCCTCTTACAATTACCACACTATGTTCTTGATAGTGCAATATTTTTGACACTCTCTTATCTAATAAAAGCAGAAGTAACTCGTAATACTAGTAGTTTGATAGCCTTGAAAATACTTTAAATAGAAAATAAATAAATAATATAATAGAAAAAAGTAATAAAAATTATTAATAATAAAATAAAATTTAAATTATATATATATATATATATCTGTGTGTGTGTGTGTCTGTGTGTGTTTTCAATATCAAAATAGCGCATAGATTAATTGAACTGTAAATTTCCGCATGCAGAAAACAAAGACCTCTCATCTTTCAACTGCCGCCACAAGGTCAGATGAAAATCGCGCCTGACGTAGATATCACGTGGTGTATTTTCCCGGGAGTGCGTTGCAGTGAATAAGCGTGTCGTGTGTGTCTGAGCAGAGATTCTCAATCGGGTTTGTTTATATTTTCCCGATCAATGTCAGCTGGAAGAAGGAAGACACACACTGGTTTTAGACACTGAATATAATGTTCCATAGGAAGCAGGTTTTGTAATTTTTTTTAGTAAATATTGAGACTGATAAAAATTTGTAAATTTCCTTGGTGTTTTTTCAAACTGCTGTCTGAATTAATTTGTTAAAACAAATAGTAATTTTTTAATTACTGTACACAAGGTTAATTAAAAGTATCAAAAATGTTTGTAGCAAATAGAAACCTTTATGCCCTAGGATAAAAAGAAAACGTCATTAAAATTCTGATTCCATGATTCTTCGAGAATCATAGAATCAGAATTTTAAATTTCTAAGATTTTTTAAAAGCCTTTAGTCGCAAAGTAAAAATATTCTAACAATCTTTTGTTTCAAATTTTTCAATTCAATTCGGAATTATTAAAATGTTTTTGCATTATATTTTCAGAAATATAATAAAACGCAAAAATACTGAAACAGAATAACAATTTCGAGATAAAGTCCCTTCCGTATTGTTCAAGATTTTCATGGAAGATCATGCGGCATTATCCCAAAGACCGGTACGGTCTTGAATTCGGCGACTTTTCTGGCGCCCGATGTTGAGACAGTTGCCATAGTATCCAACCAAGTCGCAAGGTTACCATGATTATGCGAGCACGAATGTAAATAAACAACCTGCGTAGTAAAATGCGCAAAAACGTAAGTGCAAAGGGACATTATTTCGTAACGGTAAACTGACGATGATGCCAAATAAAAATTGAAATTAATCCCATTAAACACCGAATTTATATTTGTAATGAACATTAGTTATTTAGAATACATTAATAGCAATATATATTTAAAGATTTCATTTGCTAAAGTGCATTTTAAGTGAATACAGAATCCGGTCCCGCTGGCTGTTGGAGGTCGCACGTAGCAACAGCTGCTTGTGCAACGGGTGTTCTGTGGCTCATAGAGTGATGTAGCAATTAGAACATGGATCTACGCCCGCTTCGTGAGCTAACCTCGCTACGCTCGCCTGCTAAAAAACATCACAGAATCCGGTCCCGCTGGCTGTCGGAGGTCGCACGTAGCAACAGGTGTTCTGTGGCTCATAGAGTGATGTAGCAATTAGAACATGGATCTACGCCCGCTTCGCGAGCTAACCTCATTACGCTCGCCCGCTAAAAAAACATCATAGAATCCGGTCCCGCTGGCTGTCGGAGGTCGCACGTAGCAACAGGTGTTCTGTGGCTCATAGAGTGATGTAGCAATTAGAACATGGATCTACGCCCGCTTCGCGAGCTAACCTCGCTACGCTCGCCTGCTAAAAAGCATCACAGAATCCGGTCTCGCTGGCTGTCTGAGATCGCACGTAGCAACAGGTGTTCTGTGGCTCATAGAGTGATGTAGCAATTAGAACATGGATCTACACCCGCTTTGCGAGCTCACCTCGCTATGCTCGAGCGCTAAAAAACCATCACAGAATCCGGTCCCGCTGGCTGTCGGAGGTCGCACGTAGCAACAGCTGCTTGTGCAACGGGTGTTCTGTGGCTTATAGAGTAATGTAGTAATTAGAACATATGGATCTATGACCGCTTCACGGGCTAACCTCGATACGGTCGCCAGCTAAACACACATCACCGTATCCCGTTCCCCTGGCTGTCAGAGATCGCACATAGCAACATCTATCTGTGCAAAAAGTGTTCCATAGCTCATAAAGTGATTTTCATGTTACTTCCGCTCTTCAAAATCTCAATCAAACTCAATCTAGAATAAACCACGTACGATTCCTTATACGTAATGCGCATTAGCTCCAAAAACACGTCAAGCCCACGTATAATCATCAAACTCTTCCGTACTATCATTCCTCTCACACAATCGCATTACCCACTTGCAATCAACCCCTGATTCACACACCATTTAATCACATTAATTTACCACTATCAACCAAACGATCAAAAAGAACAATACTAAATCTTTCACTCTTCACAGCCATTTAGTACACTCAAATGAAATCAAAGAAAATTTACCAATACTTGTATTTAAATCTTGTTCCCAAACATCTAATTTTAAAAGATCAGTACAATAATTCATAATGAGCATAAAATAACACAAATTAAGACAGTTGCTAGAGTTATCAACTCGCAAGGTTACCATGGTTACGAAGTACGATGAGTTAAAGAGTTACCAAGGTTGCAACATAGCCCTCCGCTTATCGCCGATTTGGCGCGATAGAAAAAAACAACCGTACCGGTCTTTGGGATTTAGCCGATCATGCTTTAAGCATCCCTGAACTCGAATTGAATGTTTTTGTGGTGATGTTAGTGTGTGTTCGCGAATCTGTGGACATGACATCTCGAGAACTATGTGTTTTGAATGTAGTTTGGTGCAATTATTAGGACATTCAGTGAATGCTGCAACCCTATTGATTTTAAAAGCAATTCAGTGTTTGAAAGACCTCCCAAGTTTCAAGTGTTTTTTTTCTGCCGTAAAAATAACTTAATCAAAATAAAATTTTAGTATGTTGCTCAGACTGTCTGTGGAACCCATGGGAATATAAATGAATGCTATCACCCAATTAGTTTTGGATTGAACCTGGGTTGAAAAAATGAAATACATTGAACCCTATGGGACCTCATTTTTCAAGCATTTTTTAAGCGGATTTAAAATTCACAGATTGCTTCGAAAATTTTAGGAAATATTCAAATTATCCCATAAAATATATAAAGAAAATTTCAGCAAAATATATTCAGTAGTTTTTAAAATAAAAATTAAAATAATAATTACACCTCTTATATGAAGCGATCACGTGAACATTATATGAAGAGATCACGTGACCCACTTCAAAATAAAATATGGCATTCATCTTGTGTCAAAATTGTGATTTTTAAAGTTCTTTTTTAGTGTTATATCTGTCCTAATATTTAGTGTTGTATCTGTCCTAAAACCTCTTTATTTTTGCTTAAATTCTGTACATCTACATACTGAAACAATGCAATTACAATATATTCGAGTTTAAATGATCATCCAAATTTAATTATTTCTACAACGAAACCTATTTTTCACGTATGGAAAATGTAAACAGAAAAATATATAGAATGAGTTGTATAAGAATTACTGCATTTCTTTAACGCAAAATTATTTATCTCATGGAGTCTGCATAGCTGATATGAATGAAATATTCATTGATTTTACAGAGAGAAGGACGATTTTTTTCACTGAAGTTTTAAGCAGACAGTTTAATTACTTGCACCTCCATTGTCTTAAGTTTTTAAATAAAATAAATTATTATAGTATCGTGATGAATGAAATGAATGAAAAAATGGTTATGAATGAAATGCTGCTTTTATAGAGAGAGCCAGGCGCGTTATATTTCGATGGCGTCATTGAATAAATTTCAGTTGTTTTTGATGAAGTTATCAAATATAATAAATTATTGTAGTATTATGATAACTTTAAAAACATTACTGAGGAATGTATCGCATTTTGGAGATGTTTAAACCAGGCAATTTACATTTCAATGCTGTCATTTGAATGAAGTTCATTTTTTTCGATGAAGTTTTAAGTTTTCAAATATAATAAATTAATGTAGTATTGTGATAATTTTTAAAATATTACCGAGGAATGTATCGCATTTTAGAGATGTTTAAATGAAATTGCATTGAAGTTGAAAAGTGTTTCATAATCAATGCGTTATACATGATTGATCTTTCTTGTTTTTGTATAAATTTGTGTGAATTTCTTTTTAAGGTGATTGTTTTTAAATTAATTTATAGATTTAGTATAGTTAAATAATTTTTTTTATTTGGGGGAGGTGGAGGGTTTTGATATACATTTTTCCAGGTTAGCAGGTATAATCGAAGCCATTCTTTGTCTTCTGAATCCAGATAACAAAAACCTTAGTTAAATAACAAGGAAGAATTGTCTCTGTTTATACAGTATTATAGGCTGTTAAAGCGTCTCTTGATTCTGCATTGTGTGTTGAATTTCTTTAATAATAACCAAATGAAAATGTTACAGAATTCACTGAGATGAACGTGTTGAGCATTTTTGATGTTTTATTGTACCCGACAGTTGCCTAGTGGTCTTGTGCATAGTGTTTATGTTTACTTAAAATACACTGTAAATAAAAGCATTAGTTATTCAGAAATTTGAACTCATTCTTGTATAAGAGTACAACCACGATTCCAGAAGAATGAAGATACCGTATAACAGTACGCTGGACACTCTGGAATACCATCTGCTGCTCCCATTTATGGTCTTCAACTTTTATTTTGAAACTATTTGAATATACTTGCTTCATTTTGTATGTTTCCTAATAGCATTCTAATCATTTTTCTAATAGCATTTCCATTTTGAAGTGTTGTGTATGTTTCATTTAAAAATAACAAGAATGCAATAAATTTTTTTTAGAATACTAATTTTAAAGATGTTTTAAATATTCAAGGTTAAAATCATATTGATGATCTTGAGAATAAAAATATATTTTCATCTTTTTTCATACTAAATTATTGTAATTCACACAAAATGCTTTACAATGTATGTAACTATATTTGTTTTTTGCTATATATTAGATAATAAGATTTTTAAAAATGTAGTCTTTGTCAAAATTTCTCACTTTGGTCTTATATTTCCTGAATCAAATAGTATCGGGAAATAATATAAGTTTTTCTAAATACCTACAATAATACCTACAATATCTCCAATTAAAAAAAAATGAGAAAGGTCAGTTTGAAAATGTACATTTTATTTCATGATTTCACATGTCATGATCCATTGGCAATTTTCTGTAATGTCTATGATGCCCGATTGTTACAAAATATTTCCTCCTTATTTTGATTTTTATTAATATCAAACTTATTTTTTCTGAAACAACATTTATAATTTCTTAGTCTAAATATTTAAACTATTTAATAATGTTTTGAGTGTGAATTCTAATTAATTTGTAGTTATTATGGAACCTCTATACTTCTATATACTTCTGATTATATCTTTGTTTCAATTGACTTGAAAATTTTCTGTTTCATTTCTATGTAGAACGTGCTCGTTGTGCATCTCAGCGTGCAGTCCTTGTTGCCCAAGGAGCTGAGCGAGGACTCTTTGTGCCTGAATGTCGAGAAGATGGTAGCTATGCTGAAGTACAGTGCCATTCATCCACAGGATACTGCTGGTGTGTGGACCGTCAAGGAAAGCCAATTCGGGGGTCCTCTGTGCAACATACAAGACCTACATGTGCAACACACAATGGTAATGAGTTTTAAAGAATTTAAATTTCACTGAATGTAGGCACCGATTATAGAGGGTGGGGGAGGCACAGCCCCTGTTGAAATGTCTGGGGAGGGGGGCAATGCTTCCCCTCTGAGAAATTTTAAGATTTTTTTGCTAAGTTTTTATTTTACTGAAAACCAGAAGATGCAACTTTCAATTATTAAATACCATAAGACACACACAAAGAGAGAATTCTATGAACGTAAATGTCACATTTTAATTCAATCCTGTTCTTTATGCAGGACCATAAACTATCTTACGCACAAACCAAGCTCCTCTTTATTCTAGAACACTAATGATAAAAACACATAGCTACCAGAACTTTTTCGATTGACCACTTAATTTAAAGAGAAAAACGAATATTTACTGTCATGGGTAACCACGAAGTAGGGATGACTGGTGTTCTATATACCAAAAAACATTATCTTATCTGCTCCATGATTCTGTATACCAGTGTCGTATTCCAGGTAGTATTGTATATATCCTTTTGAAACTGCAAACACCCAGAGGGAGCTTTGTCTCTGTCAGCATCAGATATTTGCTAGTCATTAACACCAAGTCATTTGGTACCAAAGAGCTAGAATTTTAAATTATGAAAAATTAGAAAATGCCAAATTCATAGGAACTTCTTAGGAAAAACAGTTGCTTTTTGTAGAATGATTATGCATTCAACTGGTGTGGTCTCAGATGTATGATATTTGCAGTGTTGAAGGCAGTGTGATGTTTAGTTTTAATGCTTTTAATAAATGTTTGATTTTTGTTTGTGATATAAAAAACATGATATTTTGGTGCTATTTGTAAAAGTTACATTTTGGTTTGTAATAAAAAATACTTAATTTCACATATATAAATTTAAATTAGAACAGCAAAAATTTCGTCTTGCATGAGAAATCCCAAAACTACTGATAGACCTGCATATTGTATTAATAATGCAAATTTAGATATGTTAGGAGCAACACCATCTGGAAAGGATATATATGTTATAATGGCTCTATGCATCGCAGTGTGTGAAATTGTGCTGATATATGTTTTTGAATTGAAGAATATAACTATATTAGAGATCTGATTTAGAGGGTTTGGAGCAACATGACAATTCTACACAATGGGATTTTCTATTAAATAGCTGAATCGAGTTGGGTATCAGTTGATTGAAAAATCCCAGTGTGGTAAAAAGTGTGTCTAGTCATGTTGTTGCCCCAAGCTTTTCATTTATATGTTTATGTTTTTTTAATGAAATTTATTTGATGACATCTACATCCAGATCCATATAAATTTATATGTGATGAAATCTTAATTTCCTAACATATCCTAACTCCAACAATGATTTTATTGCTTTGCAACTTTATAATTTTTTACCCTGAATGGGTGTGGGTCAGGAATGGATATGAGCTTGAATTCAGCCCATGAAGAACTGGATATGATTAAAGCTTTCAACTTCTACCCAAAAATTAGATTTAAGAGACCCAGTCCATCGGGAAATCTCCAGAGATCCAGAGGGCCATCTCCAGGTCTAGTGTGGGTAATTAATAATATTCTAGATAATATGATGGATTCTTATATTGCCTTGTAGCCCCCACCTCACTTTCAATAGGGAGATAATGCAATGTCGAAAACCCAGACCACCCGACTCGCCCTAGAAGATGGTATCTGATCTGGTACCTCAACAAGAGGGAGTTCAGAAGCTAAAAACTCAAGGTGTATAACTGGTAAACGAGAGTGGCCCAGGCCTATATAACTTTATCAAATTCAACTTTGCGAATCCGTTGTATAACTTTTTGGGATTGTGACCCCACCCCTGAGATTTTGAAAACTCAGTGCCCATGCCACTGAACGGGATGACCTGAAAACTAAAATATAGCATACAAGTTGAAAATCATAGAAAGGAAAAATAACTTGTTATATATATTTGCATACAAGTGTAATATTTTATTATGACAAATCCATACTTTATTTAGGTCTTACCTGTCCATATGAGTGTGGCATGTCCTGGCTGTCCCATTATTTGAGAGAAAATGCTATTTTTGTCCTTTTTATATTAAAGCTTTAAAATGTTTTTAAATATTTGTCAATCATAACCAAAAATTATGTTTGGATCAATGGCAATCCCGATATATTCTTGTGTTGGTCAACACATCTGTTTAGCTTTACTGTTCAGCTTGTCTTGCACTCTTGTGTATCATTTACAACTTGAACCAATTGTAACCAATACTTTGCAACATGCATACATAGCATTGTTTTAAGTGCTATTTTTTCATTAGAAATGCTCCATTAGATTTATTGTGCAGGTGATTATAACCATTTGTTGTAACACAGAAACAAGGCTGAACATATATCCAGTTATTTTCTCTATATACCTATTGCATAGTTGCCAACTTTACTGGTTTTTCTGGGAAACTCTCGATTTTAGACTAAAATCTCCTGGTTTTTGTCAATTTTTTTTAGAATTCCTTAGTTAGGACTTTTTCAATAAAAATTCTCTGTTAAAAGAAATTTCGATCACACTTGGGGGCTGCAATTTTGTTGCTTCTGTATATGAATCTAGTACCAGTACTAAGTTGCATCATTGTCACTTTATTGATGGATACTGCTTCAAATAAGTGTGATTTCGTGTATATAGATTACATTGCCGTGTAATGTTGAAACATCCGTTTCCATCTATGTTTAATTTCAAATTAGGTACAAATGGAAATGACACAACATTCATTTTTTTGTAATAGGTTTCGTTATTAATCAATAATTACATAAAATATTAATTATTTTTTAGTGTGATTTCGCTGGTATAGATTATATTCCTGTGCAGTATTGAATCCTTTTCCATCTATGTTTATTTTCAAATTAAAGGAATTAAAAAATGAACATTCATTTATTTCTTTGCAGTATGTTTCATTATTAATTAATATTTTTGTAAAATAATTATTACTTTTTTAAGTGCGATTTTGCATGTTTAGATTAAATTTCCATCTAATGCTGAAACATCCTTTTCTATCCATCTTATATTTGATAAAATCTCAAACTAATTAAACAGTACTTTCACATTTTTGCAGTTTACATAAAAATGAAGAATTATTTTCTTTAAAATATGTTCTTTTTCCCTTATTTCCTAGACAATAGAGTTCCTAAGACATTTCCTATCTACATTCATCTAATTAACTAGCTACCCATCTAAAATTTTTCTCTGTTTATGCCACTGTGTTTTTTTTTATACACTGACTATGTAAAACATTTTTCTTATGCAGTATGCATTTTCAATGTTATAGTGAGTTATCATTTTTTTTAGAAAAGCATATATTTCTTTTGTGATGTATAAAAAATATTTTTTTTCCCCTAAGTGATATTGAACAACAGGTTATACACTGACTTGCAGAGTGCTGTAAAAAATGCTGTACTGGATTTCTATTATCTAATGTTGGCAGGTATTGCAATGGGGTCAAAAATGTGAATTTAAGTTTTCAACGAAAGAGTGCCTATTAAACATCCCTGAATTTGAATTGAACCCTTTTAAGATGATGCCTATGGAAGTAAAATTTTAGAAAAAATAAATAAATTCATATAATTATCAGAATCAGTAAATACTGGAATTCTATTGATTTTAAACGAGTTCGGATTTTCAGAAGACCACCCCCTCCAATTTTTTAGAAAGTCGTGACTTTCAATAATTTTAAATAAATAGTATTTTTTTATTAGAAAATGAATAATACAAACTTTAGAACGCTAGAATAAAAGCCAAGTGGTTAAGGTAAAAATGATTGCAATGCACACAGTAGACCCAAGTTTGATCCTTGTGGAGTCAACCCAAATTGTGTTTTTATGTGGAGTACAGGCACATTAAATCTGTAGGTCCATCTGTGAGGTATGGTATGATCCCTGTAGAGCTCCGGTTCATTAAAAAGTTTGTGAAGATTCGAACAAATTTAAAATGAATAGGTTTCTAGTATTCACTGATTGTGATAATTGTACCAAATTTTATTTTCGAAACACTCCATTTGTTCGTAAGATTTCGATCTCATAGACACACATAGACATTAAATAATTTACTTTATTCAAATTTTTGACCCAATCACAATACTTCTACCTATATGTGTTGGGAAAGTAAATAGGTTTATGTTCAGCTATGCATAGACAATAATCATTGTGTCCATATTATATACAAGGTAGTTATAATCATCTGCAGAATAAACCTAAGGGACAATTTTGCATAGAAAACCAACCCAAAAATGTCTTTGCCATGCTTCAATTGGACATTAAATTCCAGAGATACACAAGCTGACAATTTTGTTAAATGGGATCTGGCTTTAAAAAAAGTCCCAAATTTTCTAATATTTTAATAAAATAATGGAAAACAATAATGTAAAATAATCATTTTATATTTAATTTTTAATTAAAAAATCAAATGATGCTCATTTTAGAACTTTACATGATCCATTCTTGAGATATTACTTTTCTTCTAATAAATTTATCAAGAATATTGCTTAAATTTAGCAAAAAGTATGAAGTATTTATGAGACCAGAAATTGTTCTCACATGAGACATATTTATTTGATTATTTATGGTGTCCTTTAAGGAAAAGAAAGCTTGAGTCTGGCTGGCGCCAAACTTTACGACAACTTGAAGTTTTAGGTCAAATGTTATAAATTTAGGTGTGCCAGACCACAGGGGCTGAGAGGGGCTGTGAAGTGATGCCATTGGGTTCAGAAGAACCAATGAGCGCCAAGGGGAAGAAGGGCGGAGCTACCCCCCCGCTGAAGGAACCACAGCTTGGATGAGAGGAAAGAAATCAGAGTTCGGAGCCACACACCCCAGAATTGTGGACGATATACACGAGTTTCAAATATAGACAAAATGAGAGTGCAGTAGCATACGAAAGACAACGAGGAGCAGAAATGAAGATCAGACATGAAAAGAAAATAATCACGAATTTTGAATTTCATTTCTTCAAACCTTTTACTTTCATTTGCATTATGTACCCTTTGAATTTTAACATTTTCATTTTGCATAATTTTATGATCATTATTTTTAAAATTCTTATCAGCTTTCTGATTTTGCCCTTCTTCCCCTTGGCGCTCATTGGTTCTTCTGAACCCAATGGCATCACTTCACAGCCCCTCTCAGCCCCTGTGGCCTGGCACACCTAAATTTATAGCATTTGACCTAAAAGTTCAAGTTGTCGTAAAGTTCGGCGCCAGCCAGACTCAAGCTTTCTTTTCCTTAAAGGACTCCATAAATAATCAAATAAAAATGTCTCATGTGAGAACAATTTCTGGTCTCACAGTATTATTTTGTCATCAATCTATTCATTTCATTCCCATAGATCTGACGTGTTCTATTCATGATAAAAGATGCTATTGGCTTTTGGTGCCAACAAATTTGCCGACGCTCGGAGCATGTAAATCTAGAATGCTTATCCAATCAATAAATGGACAGCAGGTGTTTTGGGTTTGTTATTCCGTGATCCCACGAAGAGTCTTAAAGTGTGCTAATTATGTACACAATTATACCCACCCCACCCTATATTTTATCATTTTTTTCTTTGAAGTTATTTTTAAATATTAATATTGTATAAATGAATCAATCTGCAAAGTTTTGTATCATTAAGAGTGGGTTAAAAATGAGAGCCTGTGCAAACGAGCCAAAAGGTTCAACTGAATAGTGATACTCGCAAACATCAAAATAAAATAAAAAAATAAAGTTCACATGTGTTGATTATTTAAAAAAGCAAATTATATGCATTTTTCTTGCCACTTATCAAATGTATTTTCTTGTGACATTTTTTTCAATCGATCAGCTTAATCAATACCAACCAAGTTTTTGTATAAATAAAATGATGTGCACCAAAATCTAATAAATTTCCAATGATCACATAACAGATCCAACAATAAATGTTCAAGAAATTGTGAATAAATAGTTTTCGACCTTCAGCACAATCTATAGGATGTACTTCAAGTAAAAAATGAAAGATAATTATTTCATCCCAATGGCTAGAGCATATCTGGCGAGCCAAAGATTAGAGGTTAATGTCATTGTTAATTTACAAACTGTTTATAATAACAGTACTGCAGTTTAATAAGATGAATTTAGATTTTTCTATTTGTAGCCTCGGTAACACAAAATTGTCTACAATTATAAAACATTACATACTTTAAAATCATAAAAATGTGAACATTCATGGTATGCGTATAACAGACATACAGCTATATGAAAACAATATCTTTATTTTTTTATATTGGTGTGTTCTGTGCAGAATGCACATTCTGCAATATATTATTCAGTAAACACCAAATTGAATGTGCAAAATTAACTTGATGTGAAGAGTTGAAAAATGATATTTTGCTTAATGAATGGGGACTGTATCCTGTTCAAGTTGTACACACACGCACATTGTCCATTTTGTTGCTCCAAGTCCTCTGGACGAGCCGGACGGCCTGGGGCTTTCACACACGCACATTAATTCCCGGCCGTAGCTGCTCAAGTCCTCAGGATGAGGTCTTCAACACACGCACATTAAAAGCTAGCCATGTACAATTCAAAATTCTCAGTAACAGATAATTGAAAATTACTTTACCTTTTATTTGTCATTAAGATGTAATAATCTAGAACACATCAGATCATGTATCTTCAACTTGAATTCTATTAAATTTCTTTCTAGGAAATCTAACTGCAGTGTTTTGCTTCTTCCACAAAACCATTGAATTTATAGGTTAAATTATTATATCAAGGATAAATCACTATGTATCCAGTTGTGATTAATTCAATTTAAAAAAAATAACACTTTTTAGGTATTGACTTGACTATTACACATTATATATAAGTATTATTTTTATGTATTTGCTACTTTTTACTGTATGCAATTTTCCCCCTTTTAGGCAAACGGACAAATAGGCGACGTTCATCTCGAGGAAGGAAAAGTAGAAAAGGTAGGTTAGTCAAAAGTTGTTCTTGAGGATAATGGTGAGAGTATAAGTAAAAGATGACTGTCCCATCATCAGTGTCATATTTATCAATAAGCAGAATTAGTTTGAGATATACTTCCGCAGGGTGTAGGACTTCATTTTTAATTGAAGAAAGTCAATGTTTTTTCATCAATATTTTGGTCACACTCAAGATGTCATTGTACAAATTTTATTGTTTATGTTGTTTATTAGCTGCATGAAGCAGGGGTTAAAATTTAGTCATTGTGTGAGACTATTAAATAAATCAAAAATATAGATGATGTATTGCCTATTTTTAATGCATTGAGCATTTAAAAATACAAAGTGTTTAGGAAGTTCTACTGCTTCAAACTTTAAATGTGCAGCCATCTGAAAACAATGACAACCTGAAACTTCTTTGAATATTTTGCATTTCAGTTATGGATCGACACTATTTAACTTTTGCAGCTGAACGAACAACTTGTTCCACTCTGTTCTATCATTATTATAGAACGAGAAACGAACCAAGGTTTTGTTAAATAGTCTTTGTGCACCGGTCAGTGAGTCACATTAAAAAACACATTTCAGTGAAGTTTGCTATTTGCCAATAGAAGATTAAATTTTCTGCATTATTTTATCCTAAGCGATTAGCAACAATATCTTCATGGAAAATGTACCTATTGAAATTGTTTTTCATAAAACAGTTTTCCCACAGTCCTTGAAAGATTTTGAAAATTGCTTTGATTTTTATTTGAGTTTTCAAGCACCCTTGAAAGTGCTTGAATTTTGCAATTGGTCTTTGAAAGTTCTTGATTTTTATTATTTCATTTAAAAAATTTAGTTTTGTCGAACAGTTTTACTTTAGGCTCTGCTCATCCAAGTAGTTTTGCTGCAATAACTTTCACTATATATATATTTTTTTTTCTTAAAAATAATTGATTTGTTCTTTCTTTTAAAAAAATAATTGCATGTTTAATAACTAAAAACACTATTCAAACTTTTATTGCAAAAATTTAACAAAAACAAGTAAGATATAGGGTACTTGAAACATAAAATTTAGGTCCTTGAAAAGTGCTTGATTTTTATTTGCGAAAAACTGTGGGAACCTTGTAAAAATGTGTAGTTTGATGATCAAAATAACAAGTTATGAAAGTTTCTCTAATTCATTTTTTTGTTTGGAAAAAGTCAGTCATTGAAATAGTGAGTTGTATTAGTTGTTGTTTATTTGCAGAAACTTATTTTACTAATTTTTAAACATTAGAAATAAAATTCTAAATCTAGAATTTGTTGAATTTCAAACATGGTTTTTTTTTTTTTGTAATTACATTTACAATTTTTTTCATGGATTATTAATTTTTAAATTTTTATCTATTTTGTCAATATTAATATACTAATTATTTAAACCTTTGAACAGGGTACCCGTTGCGGTGAATTAATGGATGATGAAAGTGTGGTGAGTTTAAGTTTGTCAGCTCCGATAGTAAAATAAACATTGTGGGGTGGTTACAACTTGAATTTGGGATGTCCTTCCTCGGTATGACACTCCCATTATTCACTAGAATAACATTTATTTCACAGACATGCAAAATCACAATTTAACAGATTCACAAATGAAAATAATTACTTTGTAAGCGAGTGTAAGTTTTCTTATTTCAATTTTTAGGTGGAATTGAGATATGCATTGAGTTCAACATTATAGTCCATGTTTCTGCAGCATGTCAGACAGAAGGGTTGCCAAATTCTTCATTAAATTGTATTAAATTTTCAATTTGAACCATTTTTGTCATTTGCGTGTGAGGGAGTTGCAACTAAGTAGTCAATGTTCATGTTTTATATAAACTTCTTCAAACAGTATGTTTTTTTAAATGTTGGATGCAATAATCTAATGTCTAAATTTTTACATAGTGTCGCAAATTTCATTTTTCATTTGTCGTACCTGTGGCTGCATTGAAAAATAGCTTACCCACCTCTGCCTTAGAAGGTTATAAAAAAAAATTATATGTAAAGTTTTAATTTTTAACTCAAAATTCTTGATCAGGCAAAAATGGGAATCATGTATTTAGTTGAATTTTCAAGTTTTGCAATAATATGTGATTGTGGTAGTTCTGTCTTGATGATTTTTGAAAATAATCTCCTTTTGAGCATGTACAGTTATTTGGCAACTGCCATTATTAATATTTTAAAGTATTTTAAGGGTGGGATATAAAGTGTGGTATATAATTGAGTTTGTGAAAGCTATTATAAAGCTTGTAAAGGCAAAGCATTTTGAAAAACCATTACAGAAGTATTTTGAGTGTGTAGAATGAAGTTCTAGATCCATGAATTAAAAGCTTAATGAAAAAAATAATCCTTTCAATGTTTCCTTTAAAATAAATAGAGGGTAAATGTGTCATTTTGATGTGATTATCAATTTATGTTTTTACAACAAAAGTATCCAAAAAATGATACATTATAATAATTTCTTTTAATTTATGAATATTGTTGGGTTGCTTCTGCTATTTAATAATTTTAGAAGTTTTGTTTATTAATCTAAATGGGCTCAAGTGACTTATTTACATATTGTTATTCCCTTTTCTTAATTTTAGTTATCTATGTTTCATTTAGGTTTTTGATATTTTTCTGTTCCAAATGTATTCCATTCCATAGGTATTGTATTCCAAATGGCTAAAGTTCGTTCTTTTTAGGTTTTACCAATTTAAATTTATTGTAATTTGTGGTTCCATTTATTCTCCTTTTCATTCCCTTTGATTTGATTCTACATTTGTTATTCTCGGTTAAGAATTTGATGATTTATCACAATTTTTCATTTAAATTTTATTTTCAGCTTTTTAAATTTTGTAGAATTTTATTATTCCAAATCTTTTCGCTTCATAAAAATTTGAGTTTTTGATTGGTTGGCTGTAATATTAAAATCATGTGTAATTAATTCTTTTATTGTTCATCGATAGTTTTATTTATGATTTGTGGCAGTGATTTTGGAACTATATAATTGTCATTCATGCACATTTTCATTGATTAAAGTTAGAAATGTTGACTTATTATGTTGTTTTTGGGTATCAGTGCACACAATCTTTTTACTATGAAATAAATCCTTCTTTTTCAACTTTGCTATTACAAGTCTTCGAAATTAATATATCTGTTTTACTTCCTATTTAATACAAGTTTGTGATGTGTCTTCTTTGAGATGAAAATGGTTTTGTTTACTTTATAACCATTCTTTTGCTATTTTTTAATTGAATCCTTCTGTGCTCTCTCTGAAAATGGTTTCATCTGGATGATGTGGGAGCCAGACATTTTTTGTCTCTAGACGGACGGAACAATTGGACATGTTGTTAGTTGGTTTTGAGTCCTCTAAATAATCTTTCTTCTATGTCTGCAGAGATGATTTAACTGATCAACTAAGTGTTTGTTTCTTCATGGTTGGGCTGCTCTTAATAGGAAGAGCAATCAACATTTTCGTAATTTACTCAACAGACATATGCCTTGAGTTCTATTCTGATGCCAGAAGACCACTGTACTTGCTGGGAGAAATGAATCGTTTGCATCTTTTCTATTCTATTCCTCAATAGTTAAATATGTTTATATTCTAATTTGGTGGGAATTTGACCCATCGACAAATTAACATCTTTCTGAACATGAGTTTCTTTGGGTTTTAAAAATGTAATTGGAATTCTTATTTGTGATTGGGCTTTTAACTTTTAGTTGGGATGTTAATTATGTTCAAAATTTCCTTTTTGCCTAACTGATGTTCCTTTTTATTCCAAATTTTCGTTTGGCATATTATTCTATAATTTTAATATAACTTAATTTAATTATTATTGTTAGTTAACTTAAGTTAAGTTTTAATTTACTAACGTTTTGTACTCCACTATACTTTCGGCCATTATTTTATTTATTTAGGTTGTTTAATTGTTTGATGAGATGTTAAAAAGTTGTAAAATGTTTTAAAAGTTCTTTTAAATTGAAGTTAAATTTTAATAAATGTTAGTCTTCTGAAAACTTAAATTTGTGTCTTCCATTTCTTTATTTTGCATGTTCTGTTTTTTGTAAGTCCCATTTAATGTTTTATAGGTTTACATATTTGTAAAATTTAGGGAGAAACTGGTCATATGGCACTGTTCTAGAATGTTTTCAGATGACTTTTAGGAAGTTTGCAGATTTTTATAGCATTTTAAAGATTGTTTTTAGGTATTTAGAATGTTTTCAGATTTTCAGAAACTTTTGGAATATTTTTGGGATATCATGCTCATTATCTGCAGAACAATATTCCTTTCTAGAATAAATGCGATTTCTATAATAGTGGAAACTACTCTCATGGATATAGTATGATAGAGTTTTTAATTAGACGACCAAAGATATGGGTGCCTTGATAGAAATATTTAATTTATAGACAACCTTGATGTGATGTAACTAATGAACAAAATTGCAGTGGTATGGTAAAATAGGTGCTTTTTTTATTTAAATTCTAAGTCCATTATTGCTTTATCTTTATAAGGTTTAAATTAAAAACCTTCTCTTAAATCCATTCAATATATTAGATGCAAGCTATGCATTGCTTTGACCAAAAAATATTATTTATTATTGCTTATTCTGTATTCTTCATGCTTCTAAACCTTAGAATATATAAATGAAGACTTATTTGCACCCTGTATGACAGAAATAAATTCTTCTCAAACTGATTTCGACAATGAGCTTATTCTCTTCTGTTTTTATTTTACCATGGATGAGTTTTTGCTGAATGAGATATAAACTATTCCAAAAAATCATGGGAGGGGATATAATTGAAAGATAAAGGCAGTGATACAATAAATGATATAAGACAGTTGGGAGGTACAATTAAAAGAAATGGACGGTGCAGTTGTTAAAATATATAACCAAGTTACTCAGGTGAATAAAGGTTGGGAATTGCTGTTATAATATAAACATTTCCTATGCTGTATTTATTTTCAATCTTTTGTTCCATCCTCAGGTTGTGGGCCAAGTGATCGAGCCAACTTCAATGCCAATCTCATTGACATCTTTCAGTCAGAGTACAACAGAGTGCAACACATGAATGATGAAACTGAGGGTAAGGAAGTTTTTTAGCATCCTTTATCTCTTTGCAGTATCAGACTGACAGTGTAGAGACACTCAAAAGATAAAGTACTCTCATCTTGTATGTAGTCCAAAATTCTTTGCTAACTTTTCTCATGGCAAAGAGGTCGTATGTATAAAGTGAGCTCCCTGAGAATATTTACTGAAATCCAGTTCGCTATTGCTCTTTAAAATTATAGTTCAAAGCAGAAGGTATTTTGAGGGCTAATCTATGCTATCACAGTTTGTGGAAAATGCAATATGGATGTAGTGCATCAGATATATAACACAATGGAATGCTCAGTGAGTAATGTGATGATGTTTTCATGTGGATTATGTCAAGCATTTGGCTTTTAGCGCATTGCACTTGACTTGCAGCTTTCAGGGATTTGATTTGAAAAGTTTCAATGAAACTTGTTGAGGATAATTTATTTATCTAATCAGTAATCAAAATACACTTGATGAAATTTTCCTTATCCTTTACACTAACATATTTCACCACAAATAGAATATGAAGGAAAACTTAATAAAAAGATAAATAAATTAAGGAGCAATGAATTTAAGCACAAATAGAATAATAATGCAGTATGTAGTAATGCAGCTGTTTTGAGGATATGCTGGAGCCCCTTTGTTAGTGTTAAAGAACCAATCAACCCAAAGTCAAAAGACCTTTGAGCTCATTTTGCCTTGTTGGTTCTTTTTAGCACTGATAAAGGGAATCCAACATATCCTCAAAAGAGCTGTATACTGCATTATTATTCCATTTGTGCTTAAATTTTCGTTGCTCCTTAATTTATTTATCCTTTTATCAAGTTTTCCTTAATTTATTTATCTCGTTCGAATGTGTGTGCGTATTTTTCAGATTTTGATACTCCACTCTTTCAATTTCAGTCAAGCAAAAACTAAAATTATAATGTACTGATTTCAGAGATTAGTATAATGTATATATATATATACTGTCTATGTAATATTGTCATACTAATAAATATACTTATATTCAGGGTAAGAAATTAGTGGGGGTCATGCGCGAAATGCGACCAAAATTTTATCATTTGCGACCATAATTTCGGAATCAGGGGTCCAAATCATAACTAGAATTAAACCACTATAATTTACCAAAAGTAACTGAGGAAAAAAAAATTTCTTTTTCTTGTATAAAACAATAAATCAAAAATTAATACAACAATATAAAACAAGCTTAATATTCCCACTCACCAGATGGCGATTAAACTTCAAAAATTGGCGATTAACAAAATCCTGACTGCCGGCCAAACTCTGTGATAACTTAAAGAATGACCCTTCTGCTTAAACAATGCCACCTGTGGAGTAAAAAAAATCTGTCAACAATCTCTACGATACTGCTATGGCTCTTCCGTAGTTGTTCTTCCCTACAAGGTGATCGTAATTTATTGTATTTGCAACCGAGAATGAGTGCAATCCACATTCCTATCTTACCCCTCCTCTTAATCACCAATGTGTTTTGTGACATGCTGTGGCGTAGCGTCTTTACCGCGTTCTATGTATTGACCTAGACCCCCCCCCCCATTTTTACATGCTGTACGAAGGAGTAACTACTCTACATCGAGGACTAATCTAGATCTTTGGTACTAATAGGTTTTTCACCATTTTTACACCTACCTCAAATTTAAAAGAGTTCCCTAAAGCGGATGCATGAACGGAATTCAAATCACTCGCTAAAAAAAAAATGCTGCATGAAATTTGTCCTGTCTAATTTTGGCATGTGAATTTATTTATTGGTTAAATATTCATTATAGCATGTTTTTCATAATAAAAAATTAAAAGAAGTAATCTATAAGAAAGAGTTTTGGAAATTCGCTGCGGCTCAGGACACAACCGCTCGGGTTCAGCGCAAGCGAACCAAAATCTGGGTGTCCAGCGCGAATAAAGGACATCAACCTTGGGGAAGAGGAAATTCTTTTACAAGCTGAATTGCTGATATTGCAATGTTATATACGAGGCATGTTTTTTATGTAAGTACCGTTTTGCGATTCCGCCGCCGCAGCGCTACGGTCGGCGTTCCGCGCATGCGCGCTGGTTACCTACATCTCTTGTCTACGCACTGACGCCATTACAGTCTGATTCTTCATTGTATACGTTGTTTACTGAGTGTTTAAGATGCCTCCGACAATCGTGAGTCCCGCCGATTGTGAAGTACGGGCTGTTATACGATTTCTTAGTGCTAAAGGCGTAAAACCGATCGATATTCATCGTGAGATCTGTGAAGTTTACAGACAAAACATTATGAGTGATGGAATGGTAAGGAAATGGGTGAGAGCATTTAAAGATGGCCGCACAAATGTGCATGATGAAGAACGGAGTGGGCGTCCTTCGGTCTTTAATGAAGATTTGGTGCAGAAAGTGGAAGAAAAGGTGAGAGAAAACAGACGCTTTACAATTTCATCAATGTGCGACTGGTTTCCTCAATATTCTCGTAGTGTTTTGTATCGCATTGTGACCGAGAACTTGAATTACCGGAAATTGTGTTCACGTTGGGTTCCAAAAATGTTGACGGATTTGCACAAAACCCAACGTTTAGGCAGTGCATTGACTTTCCTTGAGTGGTACCACAATGAAGGTGAAGATTTTTTAGACCAAATTGTTACTGGTGACGAAACATGGGTGGCCTACGTCACACCAGAATCAAAACAACAATCCATGGAATGGCGACATTCATCATCACCCAAAAGAGTGAAGTTTAAGCAAACAATTTCTGCCATGAAAATCATGTGCACAGTTTTTTGGGACAAAAAAGGAGTATTGCTAGTGTAGTTTCTGCCTCGTAATGAGACAATCAATGCAGCGTCTTATTGTGAGACATTGAACAATCTGCGTCGTGCAATCCAGAACAAAAGACGTGGCAAGTTGAGTAAGGGTATCGTTTTGCTGCATGACAATGCCCGTCCACATGTGGCTAATCGGACCAAAGATCTCATCAAATCTTTTAAATGGGAAACTCTAGATCATCCTCCATACAGCCCTGATCTGGCGCCCAGCGACTACCATTTGTTCCTGCACTTGAAGAAACACCTGGGTGGTCAGCGTCTTCAAGACGATAACGAAGTCAAAACAGTTGTGATACAGTGGTTAACAAGTCAGGCGGCAGAATTTTATGAGGAGGGTATTCAAAAACTGGTGCCACGTTATGACAAGTGCCTCAATATTCACGGAAATTATGTAGAAAAGTAGATTAAGGTACAGGCTTTCATGTAGAAATAAAATTATTGCGATATCTTTGCACGTCTTTTTTTAATTCCAAAACGGTACTTACTTAAAAAACATGCCTCGTAGTATTGTTCTACTTTAATCTACGTATTCACAGTCCATAAATGACCATATGGAAATTATGAATGTGTGTAGCATTGACTAAAATAGCGCTTTTGAAGGATACTAACCCGGACATACTTTATATTAATTTTAAAGCTAGATTGTGAGAATTTCACAATTTTTAAAGTCTCGATGCACTACAGTTTTTTGTTCAGAGAAATTGTAGATTTCCTTTTATAGATTATACCCTGATTTAAGTTATTAATCTCTCATCGATGATGCATAAAACTAAAAATGTTATAACAATATTCCTAAAATGTTTGCATAGTTGTGTTTTTAGAAGTGCTAACTATTAACAGTTACAGTTAGCACCCCCCCCCCCCCCCCCCATTGATCGGAAAATTCGAGTATTGTAAGAAAACATCATGTTTCTAGCGTTACAAGATGACAGAATTTCCTTGTTATGAAATACATATATTGGAGAATTTTTAAAATAAAAGCATTCATAATGTCGATTAATATAATGGGAAAAAAGAACGAAATATCACAATCGTGATGATAGAAAATTTACATAGTAAATGTTCAAAAAATTAAAAATTAAAGATTATAAATTTATTAAAAATCACCGAAAATCATTGGTAAAACCCTCTAAATTAAAGAAACATTAGTGGCCGGGCTTTTTAAAAATAATAGGGAGGAATAAATAATAGTAAATGCTTCGTCAGCTTGGAAAAGTAAAAAATAAAAAGACCAAGATGAGAAAATTTGAAATTGCTTAAATTAATTGATTGAATTTAAATGATAAATTATTCATGATAAATTATCTTTTTATAATCTATTGGAAAAGAAATATTATAAAACACCTGAAAAGACTTATAATAAAAGTCATTGGTAAGATTTGAAACAAGATTAAAAAAAAATTAGGGAATATAAATATTTAAAATATTCAAAAATGGGATAAATAAAAAATTTAAATTTGAAAAACCTTTAAAAAATGGAAAAGATGGGGATAGGGACATTAACTTATAGAAAAGAATTAGTTTTAGAAAAACACTAAGTTTTGAAAATCTATTAAATGTTAATAATGAGATATTAGCAATAATAAATGCATGTTAACAATATTACTTATTAAAATTTTTAAATATTTCTGTCAATTTGTCTTGTTTTCTTATCAAATAATAATAAAAAATTGTGTATCTTGCCAATTTCTTAAATTTACCCCAATTTTTAAAATCTTCCTCCTTTGCATCAACATCCAAATAATAGATTGTATAAAAGTAGATCCACTAAGGGGAGTTTTCTTGATAATGGACATATAGTGATTTATGTTTACGGTATAATAAATCTATAAATAAATAGGTAATACCAACAAATTCCTAAATTATTAAATAACATATTTAAACACAATTTTGCATAACATTAAGCAAGTTGAAAAAAAAAACATTGCACATTTTGCAGCTGTCAACAACTGGTCATTAAACTTCATTGGCCTATCTGGCCAGTGGCTACTAACTAAAAATGGGAATTAAATGATAAGTCAATTTAAAAATTTTAATTTGCACTTTTTTTTTTGTGTGTCTTTTTTTTTTAAAGTATATATATTTGGCAAGTAAATAAAATATTTAGATTAGGCTTATGTGGTTTTATCATGTATATTTTTTATTTCATTAAATTGCTTTATTTTGGCCCTTAGAAATTTTCAAATGGCCCATAAAAAATTGAAGCTGGGGGCCATTCGGACCTTACTTTTTTTTCTAATTTCTAACCCTGCTTATACTATTATAAACTACATATCTTACACGTTTTAGAGACTGACAATTATATTTATACATATTATTATATAATTTGATAAATATTGCCCTGTATTTACAATTTATGTTGGGAATTATTTAGACTGATATCAATTTACCAACATTCCGCCATGGATGAATGAATGAATGAATGATATGAAGGTGGGTGGCTCCAGAAGAGCCTAGCACATCGACCAGAGGTCTATTGTACTACCCCAAAAAGAAAAAGAAGATCCCTAAGAAAAGAGACCAGTAGCCGATGCGAAAATAAGCAGGCACTTGACAGGTATGTCGTTCAGCTCCCAGGGTTCAATCACATGACGACCAATGTGTTTGAATCTGTGAGCAGAGTAGGCCTCACATTCACATAGAATGTGAGCTGCAGTTTCTTCGCTGTAATTGCAGCCTCTGCAAAGCGAATCCTTGGAGACACCCATAATATTAAGATGTCTCTTGAGGGTGCAGAGCCCAGTAAGGAGCCCAACAGCTCTCCTGATGCCAGTTCTACTGAGCCTGAAAAGTTCCTTTTGACGTGTACTAGGGCAATTGCAGTTGAGGATTTTTGCTTGCCTTTGTCCCTTAGTGTCACGCCAGTTCTTACATTGAAGCTTCCTGAAGATGTCATAGACAATTCTTCTGACAAGGTCATTGGGAATACCCAAGGCCGGCTCAGGGCCCACAAAAGGAGTACTAGAGCCTTTCCTAGCAAGTTCATCTGCCAATTCATTGCCAGGAATGCCCGAATGACCAGGCACCCAGTACAGAATGACACTATTATTACTAGCAATTTTACAGAGAGCATTATAGCATTCCCAGACAAGGGAAGATGTCACAGTGAACTTCCCCAGAGCCATAAGAGCAGCCTGGCTATCAGAACAAATGAAAATCTGGCTATTCTCATACTTTCTGTCATAGCAAATTCTACAACACATAAGAATGGCAAATACTTCAGCCTGAAAGACAGTAGCAAAATTGCCAAGCGGATAAGATAGCTCAGTGCCATCATCAGGGCAACAGACACCAGCACCAGTACTTGTGCCAATCTTCGAGCCATCCGTGTACCATACAAAACATTTATGTTTATTGTAGGTTGGAGTCCTCTTCCAATCATCCCGCGAGGGGACAAGAATTTCATAAGGCTTATCAAACGTAAATTTGACATGTATGCCATCAGGTGGCATACAGAAATAAGGATGCCTAGCAACATTACTGTTAAGTTCGCCCCAAGATAGATACCTTGAGTAATCTTTCCAGTGTTTCAGATATTTGAGTCTGTTCATGCAGATAAGTGCTTCTGCTTCAATACGCATATAGAGCGGATGCAAGCCAAGTAAAAGTTCAAGAGTTGCAGTAGGAGTGGTTTTCATGCATCCGGAGATTGCAATGCACACCATCCTTTGAAGCTTAACTAAATCAAGTTTAGCAGTTTCACTTCTAATTCTGGACCACCAAACAATGGATCCATAAGAAATGATAGGACAGACTATCATCGAGTAAATCCAATGGATAGCTCTGGGATTAAGGCCCCAGGTTTTCCCAATAGCATTCCTACAAGACCAGAAGATTCTTCTGGCTTTAGTTGTGCAGTAGTCCAAGTGTCTCTTCCAATTGAGTTCCTTGTCAAAATAAATTCCCAAGAATTTAACCTCCTTGGAGCAAATAAGCTTCTGTCCAAAGAAGCAGATATTCCCAAGATTAAGTATGCATTTCCTTGTAAACGCAACTAAAGCAGTCTTCTGCGGATTAACCGTAAGGCCTGCATTTTTACACCATGTCTCAACCCTCCTAAGAGCAGTAGACATCATGTCAGAGACAGTGTTGCCAAATTTGCCCCTGGCAATGATGACAACATCGTCAGCATATCCAATGCAAGAGACACCAGAGATATTAATGCTTTCCAAAAGAGAGTCCACAACAAGACACCAGAGAATTGGTGAGAGCACACCTCCTTGTGGACAGCCCGAAAGTGCATGCACAGTCATACTTTCACCAAGTAAAGATGCACAGATATACCTCTTAGATAACAAGTTCTTGATCCAATAAGATATCGTGGTATCAACACCTCTTCTGTTTAGAGCAACAAGAATGGTGTCGATGGGTACTTTATCAAAGGCACCTTCAATGTCAAGAAAGGTAGCAAGAGCAATTTCCTTGGCATTGAGATTTCTCTCTAAAATAAAGGAGAGACTGTAAAGAGCAGTGTCCGTAGATTTGCCCGGTTGATAGGCATGTTGAGAACTAGACAAGGGCTTAGAGGCCAGAATCACTTCCCTTAAATACCTATCAATAAGCTTTTCAATAGTCTTTAAAAGAAAAGACGTAAAGCTGATAGGCCTAAAAGATTTGGCCTCATAATAATTGTCCTTTCCAATTTTCGGAATGAAGATTACCTTAGTATGCCTCCACGCATTTGGTATATGACCAAGGGCAATACAGGCTCTGTAGATATTGCAGAGAATGGGAGCAAGCATCACTATTCCCTCCTGGAGAAGAATTGGAATGATGCCATCAGTTCCCGGAGTTTTATAGGCTTTATGGGAATTAATTGCCCATTTAACCCTATCAAGAGTAACAATGCTCCTAGCAATACTCCAGCTATTGTCATCAGACAAGGACGTGGAGCAAGCAATACCACTGTCACACTGAACAACAGGATGAGAAACCGGAAAGTGAACTCTGAACAGCTCAGTCAGGGTCTCTTCACCAGTAACAGTAAAGTCACCATTGGACTTCTTGACAGTGTTAAGTTTACAATTTCTGTCTCTAGCCATCAACTTAACAAGTTTTGCAACGGCAGGGGCATCATTAATACCTTTGCAGTATGTTCTCCAAGAATTTCTCTTGGCATCCCTAACTGCTTTATTATAGGAGGTGAGGGCAGATTTATAAGTCTGCCAATCACCATTCTTCTTGGCTCTATTAAAGAGCTTCCTGCATTTCCCACGCAACCGGCTGAGCTCACTAGACCACCAAGGAACAATCCTTGGGGAGTCAGCAATGGTGGTTCTGCAGTTACTATGAAATGTACGGATGATGGCCTGTTGCACAGAGTCAACAGCCAGATCCAAGTTTTCAATAGAGGAATACTCACCAATGTGATTAGCCAGATTGGCCCTGAGATCTTCTTTGTAGAAACCCCAATTAGTCTTCCTAGGGTTCCTACCCTTGTCCTCTAAAGATTTTACAGGACCTTTAACAGAAAAAGAAATTAATTGATGGTCAGACAAGGATATATCATCTGAAACCTTCCAATTAATTACCGACTCAAAAGCAGAACTATTGCACAGGGTAATATCAATAACCTCGCGACGTTTTACAGTCACGAAGGTAGGAGTATTACCCTTATTAAGTAAATAAAGCTTATGGAGAAGGATCTGGTGTAAAAGATCATCACCCCTACGGTTACAATTACTACTGCCCCAAACAGTGTTATGGGCATTTGCATCGCAACCAATGATCATTTTTTTCCTATTACAGTATTCAGTAAGATTAATAATGACCTTAGAAAAAGTTTCCTTATCTTCATAAGGAAGATAGGCTGAAACAAAGATGTATTCCATCATATGTTCATCAGTTTTAAGTTTCACACTGATGGCAACATTGTCACCATCAAGGAATTTAACCAGATGAACAGCATTGAGCTTGTTGCTGACAGCAATACAGGCTCTGGGTCTGGTACAGGATGTGTCATAAAAGACATTGAATCCTTTGATCCCTAGACCCAAAATCTTTCCATTACAGGTCCAGGGTTCTTGGATAAGAGCAATATCAGCTCTACCATTGAAAAGCCTTTTGCTAAGAATAGCAGAGGCAGATCGACTATGATGCAGATTAATTTGCACAACCTCAAGACAGCCCATAAGCAAAAACAAGAAAAGGGCACAGAAAACCTAGGAGAAAGAAATTCACCTAGTATCATGACAATGATCAGCATCAAGCATGATATCATTGTCAAAATCCTTCATGCGTTTTTCCAACTCATCATCCGAAATCGGAGGGTTAGCATGAAGTGTAATATCGGAACCAGAAGCAATTTCTAGATCATTAAGTTTAGGTATCATAGTCTCAAGACTACCAATACTTACCTGAGAGGAGGTCGCCCGGTCTGCTGGCTGTTCCTCCATCTCCGTCTTCCCTTTAAGCTTTTCGTTTGGATCACGAAGAATCTTAAAGACTCCACGGTACAAACCGGTGAATGCACCAAGGTCAGCTTTGCGAATCGCATCCGCAGCCTCCGAATCCACCTCGAAGATCCATCTTACAGAGTAGGGTTCTACAAAATTTTGCAGAACACGCCACTCCTCAGACTTCAGCTCCGGGTTGAAATGGTTCAGCCGTTTCAGCAAAACACTCGGCTCCTTGGTGTACACGTCTCTGGTTTTGAATGCCACCTTGACAGGTTTGGGAAGGTCATTAGCACTCAAGACCATAAGTGCCTCTCCCAAAACCTGACTGTCATTATGGAAGGTTCTCTTGACCCATTCCACAGTATTTGCATCATTGCAATGAAGAACCAAAGCTCCAGCGTTTGAGCTGAAGAAATGGATCTTCGGAAGTTGCTCACCAGTGGGGATCCCATCTATTTTATCGAGAGTCACCAACTGGATGATATCAAACTCTTCCTTGCTCAGCTTACTAGAAGGGAAGGACTTCTTGACGATAGCCATCTTAATAACCTGGACCGCTTGAGCATATGTTCCAGGTTGGATGTCCATCCTCGATCTCTTCTTGACGACTAGATCTCTTGGAGAAGGTGTGGCTCCTACCGACCTAAGTCGTTTGGAGCCTCCAACTTTCTCTGTGACAGTGCCAGCTTTTGCAAGCCTCTGGTCCAACTGCCTAGGCATGCGCCTCCTCCTGCGCCTCTGTGCTTTGGTGAGTATACCCTGCGTCACAGCCATGGTTTCAGTGTGTTGGTCACCGAGGTTCGCGACTCCACTTCCTTCCACAGCCGGACTGCAGGCTTCCTCCTTTTTGCCAAGATCCAACCCCAGAGGGGTTGTTTCAATGGCTGATTGGGAGACATCCGAAGATGAACCCAATCCTTTCATCACCTCTTCATTTACGCTGCTGCAGCACGGAGAACCCGGAAAACTCGAAAGAGTCCAATCTGATTTCTCCATGCTGTAACCATAAGAGAGAGAAAAAAACCACGGATTGCTTCCAGTTCGATCGAAGCCCCGAATCGAAGCTAGGCCTCGTCTCCCCACACTTTTCTGACGTGAAAAGTGTAACCGCCGGAGTCATTCGCAAAGCTAGATGATAAGGAGTGGGCCATAACGTGCACCAGGTACACAGGGCCCAGGGATCAACAAGGATCCAAGGGGGATTTCTCGATATGAAACGCTCCCCACGATCCAACCAACGCAACCAAGGGACTCGACCTCTGGAACCGTTTACTTCAAACGTTTCTTGAAAGCAATACTACAGATGCACGCCGCTTTGCCCTTTTCGCCACACAACCACCTGGTCCCGTTCCCGAGCCCAAACGGTATACCTTACAGCAGAGGCCGAAGAGTGGTACTAAGGCCCATAAGGCAGAAGTGAAGTTTACTAGGGGCTTGGCATTGATGCAGTCTGCAGCTAGAAGAAAAAGTTTGCTAGGGTACCTCGGGATAGCAACACCCGTATCCACAAAAGAAATGGATCCCTGAGGATTTTACAGAGTGAGACTAGGTGCCTCACTTCCAACCCCCAACCTGGAGGACCAGGATGCCTCATTTAGTCTGGAACCTCACCTTCGACCTGTCCGGCAAGGGAGACCCTACCAGTAGCCGAAGCTACCGCCGGCTACTGGTGCCATGGATAGTTTTAGATATAATAATTGCCCAGCTAAAAATTATAACTTCAATAAATGTAAGCATAAAAATTACAAAACCTGCCCATTTGCTTCTAACTCTCAAATAACGAATCAAAATAGCCATAAGTCTTTCAGTAAAATTTTTAATTGCATCTACAAAATATCCTGTAAGATATGTAATTTATCTTATATAGGACAGACCAGTAATCCTATTCATCTACTTATGAATGTTTACAGAGATCATGTCAAAAAATATATCCTCAATAATAATTTTCTTCTTTCTTCTAATAAAATTGGATATAAACACTTTGCTAAACATGGTTTTGAAAATATAATTATACATATTTCGGATATAAAAACTAATACAGCTGATAAAATGTTCTCTGAAAACTTCTATATTAAATCAAATTGTACTTTTTTTCCATATGGATTAAATCAATTATATCTCAATGGTAATATTGTAAAAAATAATTTTGTAGATAGTAAATATTCCATTTTTAATCACCTTTTTTTTAATCCTCTTTTAAATAATAGAAATTCGGCCAAACTCAAAAGATTTAAACTTGGTCAAGGAAGCTCCCAACATCATGATTTTAAAGTTGAGATTAAAAGTATGCATCATCATTTTAACAACACATTTCAATGAAAATTTATAAAATCATGGGTATTTGTGGTTAAGAAAAAACAATTAAATAACATTTATTCTATTTTCTTAAAATTAAATCTAACTAATGAACATTTTAATCATATTTTTTATGATTTGCTCATTACTAGATCAAAATATTTAAAAATAAAACTTCATCATTTTCATAATAATAATTGTTCTAATTCTTATTGTGTAATTTCTTTTAAGCATCCTATTTATAATTCTATAAATTTTAAGAATTTATTTAATCAGTTTCATCATTTATTGCCTATTAAGGATTTGAATGTTACCAAGACTTTTAAATACAACAAGCCTATTGGAAGAATAATTTTAAATTACAATGAAATTTCATAATCTCTATCAGTCAATAAAGATTCCTCAACAAATGTAGATGGTGAATGTATTTGTAGAGTTGACAATTATGCTAATTTTATAAATCCACACGTGGGGCATATAGTTACTGGAGACTTAACCATAGTTAAAGACCTTTAATAACCATATTGCCATTTAGTACAAAATTCAGGTTACCTTCTTGTAATAACTCTAATAAAGTCTTAAAGTCGATAAATCTTGACCTTGATAAATATATTTATGGATTAGCTTCTAAATATGCTCAGCCTTTAGAGGCATTTAATATGTGGAAATTTACTATATTAAAATTTATTAATGCCATTTGTAGTATTAATTTGTCTAGATCTATATATAATATGGATAATATAAAACACTCTATTAATGATTTACATAGATCTTTTGTTATTACTTATGATGATAAAGCCTCTAATAATTATGCTATTATCTGTAAAAAATTCTATATACAATATCTGTTAGATTATTTAAAAAATAATAGTCACTTGATTCACACTCCATTAATAGTATCAGATTGAAAATTATCAATATGTATAGTGATTTAGATATTAATAATAAATTTTTGAAATTTCCATATATTCTGCTTATTCTTAAATTTCATAAAAATCCTATTAAATTTAGAACTGTAACTAGTGGTCATAATTTATACTCTACTACTGCTAGTAAATTATTACTAAATTATTTAAACGTATTAAATAGTAATTTATGTGATTTTAGTGGTAACTACATTATTCTAAATAATAGTAAAGAATTAAAAAATAAATTAACATCACTAGGTAAAATAATAGGATTTCAAACTTTTGATTTTAAAGAACTATATAATAATATTAAGATCACTGATCTTTATGATGTCATTTTAGCTTTATATAATGCTTATATTACTAATCAATCTCATCTAACTAAATTTACCAATTTTCCTAAATTTCTCCATTTTGTTCTTTTCAATAATTATATTTTTCAAGGTAATAAATTATACTTACAAGAGTCTCAGGAATTCCACAAGGTGGCTGTAGTAACAGTATGTTAGCTAATTTATAGCTATATCATTATGAAAAGTTCTTTAATTCTACAGATTATAAAATTTACAGATATGTAGATGATCTGATTTGTTTAGTATTTACTGATAATTATGTCATAGATATAGATTTCTATATGATAATTTGAAATTAATACCTAATGAAGCTACTATTTGTAAAAATATTAATTATTTGGATTTAAATTTAATTATAGAACCTACTAATGGGATAGTTACTAATTTATATGATAAAAAATATTTTTTTAAATTCAATATAAATAAAATATTACCATTTAATTCCTGCAACTCAATTCAATTGTTTAGAAATATTATACTTAATCAACTTTTTAGAATTTATAGATTATCAGATAAAAAATTTCATGGTTTATACATTAATAACCTCAAAATTACCAGTAAATTATATGAATATCTAGCATATTTAGTAAATGGTATAGTTAATAAGTTTTGATTAGCCTAAAATTCTTAATAATCTCTCCTTAGTATCTTATTTTAGCCATACATATACATTCTCTTGAATATACATTACAATATATTTTCATCCTTTTATTTTGCAGCTTTTACTGTAGAATTTTACTGCCTTTACTCAGTAAAATTACTCACTTTGGCAACAGTAGATCACTTCTTTAAACTTTAGCGAATGGCAACATTAATCTTGTCATTTATTGCTCGTCATGGTTGTATATTTGATGTGTATTTTAAGGCATTTATATTTCCTATCTACAGAGTTAGAAGTCGTAACTTGGAAAAATATAGGACATTTTCATAAAGAATATAGGACAAAAGAAATCATCATAAATATTTTATAAATTTTGCAATTTTAATTTTTGAAAAAGTGTTCTATCAGATAACAAAATGACTAAGAAAAGTTTACTCATTTTACCTTAAAAGTTCTGAAAAGTTCAATACCATGTATTTCTCTTATTGTTTTGACCTTACATCTCCTTAACTCTTTTTAACTTTTTGTTACCAGCATCTATAAGAGCTTGTGCTGCTTCAATGTCACTCATACATTGCCATTTTAATCCCATTTTCAATCTCAGATTACCTTCTTCAATCATTGCTTGAGCAGAAGTAACATTCTCTTGCAAACCTTTTATTTTGTCTTCTGCTGTTCTTTTCTTAGGGACCTCAAGTGATGACTTTGTTTTCATAATTTTCACGCTCTCTGCTTGTTTCTGTTCATTATATTTCTGTTGTTTCTGCTCATTATATTCCGATCCACCTTGTCTCCCCTACGCTTTGCCACTGTCTGCGCGTCAAATTTCATAACCCAGAGCAATCTGGTTAATGCTTTAGAAGTGTAACAAACACACATACAGACATTGAATTTTGTCATTATAGACTAAGATATATTCATTTATAACTTAAGAAAATTGGGGGCATTTGCAGGTTTTTTATTATGTTGAGCCCTGCCCCCCTCCCCGTCACTTAACTAGGACTGCTATCTTAAAATGGCTTGGGCCAAAAATCATGCCCAGTCTAACCCTGATCTACTGTGGTCCAAAATATGGGGCCAATCTGTCAACATGGACAACGTTTGGCTTAACTGAAGACGATTTCTGGATCCGATAAACGACACTATTCTTTTCTTGATGACATAGGGTCCTTTCCCATTGTGCCATAGTTTTGGTGAAAATTCTGGACATCACCGAGGGTTGAACAGCTACATTTTGTCGCCTTCCTGGAATTTTACTTCATTAGCCTTAGCATTGTTCCAGGTCTTCATTCTATCTGTAGCAATGAATTCTCTCACGAACGTGAAGAAACGAGTCCAAGTTTCTGAATAACTAACGTTTATTCACAAGCACAAAGTAAGCAGGCACAATATACAATCAAACAGCACTTAAGTACTCCACTCATTTCACGAAATAAGCGATAATATTTTCAAAATGCTGGGGACAATAATTTCACAAAACAGCTACTATTCTCAAAACATTGACAAAAATTTACAGTTCACTGTAGCTTGTATATTGTCAACTCCCCTGCAACAGAGGGGTGAGTCCTTTTTAGTCTTCCCGTAGGAATTTCTAGAAATCTCTGTATCTCTAATAATTGTTCTATCAAGAAGTTTTTGGAACATTCCGGAAGTCGCCAAATTGGCGATAAATTGCAAAATCTGTCAACCCTTCTTCTAACTGGAGTATCCATGGGACAGTTTTCTTTGTCAGTCATCATGGACAGTTTTCTTTGCCTGGCCTTCAAAACAGACAATAGGGAATATTGCACATTTGCAAACAATACTAAATAATATGATTAAAAGAAGGGTTTAAATTTAGAAATATATAAAAATATTCTATGCACAAAAATTTCTAATGCATATATATTGAAGTCAGCAGCTGCAATTTAATATTTTCATTGAGTACCTGTGCTTTTAAAAAGTTATAAAGTAATTCTTTTTTATCTATAACAATAGAATAAATACTTTTGTAAATCATAAATTTAAAACAATGCAAGCACTAAAGAAATAATAAATTAAAAATAAATAAAAATTGCTAAACTTTTTCTGAATCATAAATTAATTCACAGTTTATTACAGATGTAAGAAATAAGTTATTAAATATATGCTTTCATATGCTTTCTTTCTTTAAGGAAGAATTAAAAAATTTTATTCTCACTTGCAGTAGTTTTATTTATAACTAGCCGCCTTCGGTGACCAGCCTGTTTGCTACCCTTGAAAATTCTGACTGTGGCAAACTCGCTGGCGCCATAACTCCGTGGAGTTGTTGGTAAGGTAACTATTTGAACGTCCAGGAAGTGCCAACCAATTTAGACCGGAATCCAGTGGGGGTGATAAAATAATAATACAAGGTACATAATGTTCTAATATAAACAAATTAGAATGCATCTCGTTGAAGTTAATAAGCTGCGAGAGCAAATTAAAAATTTCAGTTGAACAATTTCGCTGGTATTTAAGCAGAGTTGCAGTAGTAACAATGTCAATGGCAGTTGTAAACAAATACAAACTAATTGTAGAAGTGTTGAAAAAAGCAGTTCCAATTTAATTCAAATCACTTTTTATTAAGAAGCGAATCCATTGTGTTTGCTTACATGATATTTCTGGCATTGTAACACAAAGCAAACATACTATGTACAAATATTTGAGCTCTCAAGCTCAATCGTAAGATTTCAGTTATAGTTCCATGCTCAGACACATTCTAGGTTTAAGCAATCTTTGAAATACACGGGTAAGTAGAACAAAAAGTTTTTTAGACTTACATAACTACTATATACCGATGCCACCAATAGCTGGTCAAATGCTACGGCTAAAACTTTAAATTTCACGGATTAACATTGCATAAAGTCCACAATACGGAACAACATGGTCTCCTTGACTGAGAACCATAAAAGCTTAAGATCCACCATTACTTGGATCAAACATCCACGTCAACAATAAACATTATCAATACATTCGACAACTTCGAACAAGACTCTATGTCGATCCATCTTAACATCGATCTAATGATCCATACGATCAATACACCGATCCGTACATCGATCCAACCAACAATCTGTCTGAAAGTTGATTGATCAGTGATCTGTTTAAACCAAAAATGTGTCCAGCATTTATATCCGACGATGGGTGCGTTCCGGAACACAATAGTTGCCAGCAACGCCCTCTGGATATGCAAAGCAGGATGCGTGAGCGGCGAGAAGGTGATTTGCATGATAAGCCCAGTTTGTTTACATCACGATTCGTTCACAAGAATGGAAAAATCATTTAGGATAATGACGTCACGCTCTCGCGAAACGAGAATCGGGACGTAAACAAAACCAAGTTTCCAGCAGAGCCATCCACAGGGACCGTACCCTCCTTCCCCTACCACCAACCTCTCGGAAGGACTTGCAGATCCACATGTTTAACGTGATCGTACTCCGCTTGAACACGGCGGCAGTTTTGGCAGTGGCGGGAATCAAACACGGGCCTATTGAGTGCAATTTCTGCATTTAAAATATAACGTAATATCACCGTGACAATCTCCATAACTTTCATTTTATTTTTTTTTTTTTTTCTTCGGTGTTTAAATTTTTTTCATTGTGGTCCCAACCACCACCCGATGTAAACAATACATTGCCATAATTTAATCCAGCATAATGAGCTAAAAACCTTATAAAAAGCAAACGCTTATTCGGTTTTTAATTGTCTCTAGGCCAAAAACCTTACAAACCATAATTCAATTATTTAAATTTTATAATGACCGTATGCTAAGCTCTTAATTCCATCATCCTCATTCTATCGTTTCATCGTTCCATCATTTAAAATATCCATAAAATTAAAATATCCATTTAAAAATTCATATCATTCCACCATTTAAAATATCGCAAAAACATTAAATAGCAATAATAATTTCACCCTCACACTATCTCCATGGAAACAGCATGACGTCCCTAGCTGCGCGCGCATGTGGTAGAAAAATCGGATCTTTGCCGTGAAGTCGTTGAGAAATTTAAAATCATTACTTCTTTAAAATCAGGATCAGGCTGCTATTTATAATTATTTCTTGACCAGATTAGGCTTGTAAGAAAGCCTGATGTTTGAGCTTTCTAAAAATGTAAATTATTAGTTGAAATTCTCGATACTTTTTTTGATGCGAGAATTTAAAAACGAAAGTTCGTTTTTTTGAGCCGAAAGTGACTTCTGTTTTAAAATCTTTAAAAAATATTAGAAATTGAAATTGAGATTTGAAATTAATATATTTTTATTCGCAATTGACTGCTCTTTCCGGTCGTGTGATTTGTTTTTTTCTACAACGTCTGGATGGTGGAGAAAAAAGGGGAAAAAACGGTCGAAATCACATAAAACATGAAATAACAAAAAAATAATTCAAATTTAAAAAATCAGTTTTTATATGTCCCCTTAACAACCACCACCCCTTGTCTCCAATTGCCAAATTTCGTAGCTCTGCAACGCACGGTCGCTGAGCCTATAGTGTATAAGACAGACACACAGACATTGCCTTTTATTATTTAAGATGATATAAAAATATTATATTTAAAAAAAAACTGCTTATAATTTAAAAATAAATAATTAAATATTACGTTTACAATATTTTTTTTTCATTTTTTTTTTCTTCTTTCATTTCCAGAAGCATCAGCTGATCCCTTACGTGATACTCATGAAAAGCGTGTAGTTCAGTGGAAATTTGATCAACTTGATAATGACCGAGATTCAGCTTTGCACCGCTCTGAAGTACGAGACTTAAGACGGATGGCCAGGCGCATTGTACGTCCACGGGGTTGTGCACGTACTTTTGCAAAGTTCTGTGACCTGGATCAGGACAAACGCATCTCTCGTGCCGAATGGGCCGTATGTGTTGGAGTAGACATTAATAGTAAGTAATGGACAATGCTGATTATTTTCAGTTTCCATTCATGTAGAACGATGTAACTCCATTCATGTTCTGTTTTAAGAAATAATGGATAATTCTCTCATTCAGAGCCACCACAAACATTTGCAGGTCCTGGAGTCAATGTTTCATGCAGAGGGGCCTTGTTAATTTTGTGATCTTTTAACTGCAATTAACTAGGATTTAAGTTGTACACTAAATAATCTCAGGTTGTTTATGAAAGTTAACCACATATTTTTACCAAAAACACGTTTTGCCTTCTTTGATAAAAAGCGTGGGGTTCCCCCCCCCCCCCCCCCCCCTCCCCCTAAAATATTATTGAAATAATAATAAATGTAAACTGCAAAATAATATGCAGTTAAATTTCTATCTTGAACATTTGCTTAGCAAATCTTTTTGGAGAATGTTCAAATTTAATTCTACAGAAAATATATACAAATTTTACTATTTTCAGATTTTATAATATTTTATAGAAATATATACTATATATGCTTAAGTGTAGTTACAATGGCAAATAAAAATTAGCATTCTTTGTGCCTTACCAGACTATACCAGACCTGTTCTCTCTGTTGAGTTATATTTCTCCAAGTCTATTTTGGCCATGGTAACTTTTGTTGTATCTCTTTAAACTTTTTGTGTATAAAAAAAAAAATAATTCAATACCTTACAAAAAAAAAATTGTGCCAAGTAATTTGTTGGATATTATTTAATGGATTTTAGAGTGAACTGCCCTGCAAACCAACTTCAAATTTAATATATAAGAAAATTTATCCGTATGAAATAGCATTGTGCCTAAACCATTCGCCTGAGTTCAACAATATTGGATTCAATGGATTCACCTTTCATAGTAGATTTTTATCAAAGTTAGATACAATATTTGATTAATTTCGAGCTTTTTTTTTCTGAATTTTCAAATACAATTTTTTTTTTGTTACATTATGTCCATTTTCTAGTGATTTCAATTTTAATAAAATCTAATTTATGATCATAGTTTAAGAGTTAATATTCAACCTGACTCTAACAAAATATTTTATTTTTACTTAATTCTGTATTTTAAATCTGAATTTTTTAAGTGGCATCAAATTTTTAAATTTTTTAAACTTAATTAGGAAATGAACTTTCTTATGGATTCTAAGTGATGTTTGCGAGATAAATTTAGAAGTAGTGAAAGAGATGCAGGTGTGCAAAACCCACCATAACCTTCACACTTATAATCAATTAAATAAAATATTTTCGACACCACTTTATAAATATTGTGCAGTTTAAAATGCAGTAATCCATGCCAAATGTTTGGTCATTCCAAGTTGTAGTTCTTTCTCCCCTTGTTTTTAAAACTTTTTAATCATTTCAATTTTAAAATTCTTTTCTTTACATTTTCATGAACTTAAATTTCTAATATCTTTCATTTATTGTTTAACAATCTAAAATTTAAAAAAGCTTTTGTTTACTTTTAAGATAATTACATTTAAAAAAATCTGTTGTTTATTGATTTAAATTTTAAATAATTTTAGTTTGCTTTTCAAATGCAAATATTTAAATCTAAAACTTTTTCTTTTTGAAAATGTTTTTTCTACCTAAAAATTATGAAAGAAGGCACCTTTTTTGAAGTGTCAGATTTCTTTTTATGTACTATCTATAATTCTTATAAGAAACCTGTTTGGAACATAAATTTTTCTCCATGTCAATTCAACCAAAAAAATTTGAAAATGTCATCTATCCCCTTAGATTTTTTTTCAATTTTTTTTAAAGTTACATATAAAAGAGTTATAATACCATACAAAATTTTAGTTGATTTTATTCATTAGTCAGTTTTTTAGCAATCAATTTTCAAAGAAATAGAGAATTCACTAGTTGCTGCTCTGCGGATGCATGAAATAAAAACCTTGTGTTTAACAAAATCCTTTCTTGCCCTGCACCTAATGGTCAGAAACACATAATTTTTTCTGTGGATATTCTAAAATATATACTTATTGTCAAACAGCATGCATTTTGATAACATTTTAATTAAAACCTTGTTATTTTTTGCCTCAAAGTTGAAAATTGTAATAATTTTTTTTTTTTTAATTTCAGCAAAAACAATTTCTTTAGATGAGCTCTATATTTAAATTTCCTGCTAATTTTTTTACACGTTGTTTAAACAGTAACTTTCTTACCATAAAAAAATTAGAGAGGTGTTTTTTTTTTTGAAAATGTGAGATTTTTTTTTTTTTTTTGTGTGTGTGTGTAAAATATAAAAGAATTACTTGGCTGCATTTTTATAAGTCAAAAGTAAATATAATTTACCTATTTAATAAATTTATAATTAACTAAATTTATTAATTTATTTATTAAAAATTAACAATTTTTATATATTATTATTGATTGTTATCAGTTTTATATAAAGAATTAAAAAAAGAAATTTTTTATATATTCCTCTTGTGACTGTATAGATAACTAAATTGCATAATTTAAAACCATATAAAAGCTCAATTAGATATGTTTTAGTTATCATTTTTCTGATGTTTTCTTTTCCCCTTATAAAATCTAAAATAGGTGTATTTTCAGTAAGTCAACAGTAAAAATAATTGGCCAAGTAAATAATTTATTAATAATTGATCACACTAGGTTATATATTAAAGCATAACATTTAAAAAGTATTGATTCCTATCAATTTTATAGGAGGAATAAATACAAGGAAATATTTCTCTTTTAATTTACCGTATTGATAACTAAACTATCCTATTTTGATCATATATCTTATATATGATCAAAATATGGCAGTTTAGTTATCAATGCAGTAAATTAAAAGAGAAATATTTCCTTGTATTCATTCTTCCTATAAAATCGATAAATAAATACTATATGTTTGACAGGGTAAATATTGAATATTAAAGAGATAAGAAAGAGCATTTTATTTATCTGTAAATGTCAGAATGATATTCTTGATTTGAAGAAATGTTTTATTGCATTTCAGGGGGAAAAAATGTTACTTAATTTCAATATTTCCAACTGATAATATTCAAATTGTCTTAAGTTATTTTTTAATTAGCATTACATTAGTAGTCTTTTTTGGTTAACAGATTTGGTTAACATTGGTTGGCCAGAAAAAAAAAAGTGAAAAAGTAATAAATATACATTTTTGACTAAGGATTATAAAAGTCATTAATAATCATAAATAAAAGAAACTGTACACAAAAATGATCATTTAAAATCACAAACTCTATTTATGACAAACATTTGCTGCTTTTTATATTAACAATGACTTTATCCTTTTGCCCTGGCAGTATTCTTAAAAAACCATCAGCATTGTATAATCACTTGTAGCATTTGTTTTCCTTTTCTAGGCTTTGATAAAGATAAAATTCCCAAATATTTGTGATTAATTCATTAAAATCTTTAACTGATTAACACGTATTTCTGTTTTCGTAACCTTTTCATCATTGGATTCTTCTTCTTCGACCTAGACTGTCCGACTTACCAGAAAGGTGTAAGATATCTGTTTTCATCATTGGATTGAACTTTGAATATTGTACAAATTTCTATTGTTCTACATAGACAAGAACTAATTTAGATTTTAAAGCAGAAGTAGCTGAGCACAATTTTGTTTCTTTTCATTATACACTTCTGATATATAACTTCATACTTTTCAGTAGTAGATTTAGAAGAATCAAACTTATCTTCATTTATTTTTGTTTTACTTCCTTTTCTTCTCCTTTTTTGGCATGTGATGCAGATTCTTTTAACGAAAATAAACATTCTGTTAACTTTTTTGCATGTTATAATGTAATACATTTTAGCTTTGATTTCGTATCATTCTTGTGACAATTTGTGATGTCATCCCTACACCAGAAGCTGCTGCTGATGAGATAATTAAGAAATGTCCTTTATAAAATTAACTGTATGAGATAAAATTTGCACTCATACTTTTAGTTAGCAAGAAGATTTCATTAATAGTCTTGCCTTCTACAAAGAAGCCCTAGTGGCACACCTTATAGGAAAATCCTTTCTTAATTGGACTGCAGTCATGACCTTGAAAATTAGGTTGACATTTATTGCTGCAGGAGAATATCTCAGTTTCTGGGAGGGTATCAAATTTATTTTCTTTATCCTGGACTTTTCCTATTCTTTGGGGGCATAATCTCACATTTTGGGGGATTTGTTTTTTCAAAGGGAATGATAGTAACTAAAATTATGACTGTAATTAAGCTTTTATATGATTTAAAATTATGCAATTTAGTTATCAATAGAGTCATGAGGAATATTTAAAAAATTTCTTTGCATTTTAATTTTTTATATAAAGCTGGTAACAATCAATAATATATAAAAATTGTGAATTTTTAATAAATGAATTAATAAATTTAGTTAATTATAAATAAATTTATTAAATAGGTAAATTATTTTTACTCTTGACTTATGAAAATGCAGCCAAGTACAATTTTTATATTTTACAGAAATTTTTTTTTCTTTTTTTCACATTTTCCAAAAAACACAGTTCTAATTTTTTTTTTATATGGTAAGAAGGTTACTGTATAAAGAACATGTAAAAAAATTATCAGAAAATTTAAATAGGGAGCTAGCTCCTCTTAAAAAAAAAATGTTTTGCTGAAATTAAAAAAAACACTTTTTTTTTACATTTTTCAACTTTGAGGCAAAAAGTAACAAGATTTTAATTAAAATGTTATAAAAATGCATGCTGTTTGATAATAAGAATATATTTGAAAATATCCACAGAAAAAAATATGTGTTTCTGACCATTAGGTGCAGAGCAGGAAAGGATTTTATCAAACATAAGGTTTTCATTTCATGCATCTGTAGAGCAGCACCTAGTGAATTAATTTCTTTGAAAATTTATTGCTAAAAAACTAACGCATGAAATGAACTAAAATTTTGCATGATAGTATAAGTTTGCCATATGTAACTTTGTATAAAATTTCAGGGGTGACATCCCTTGGCTGAATCGACATGGAATGACCCCACCATCTAGTTTGGTGTTTTTAACATTTATGGCAATCTTTTCAGAGCTCAGTAGTAAATGTTTTCATTAATAATTGCCTCATAGTATTATGTAATTGAAAATTCTATCCATTCATCATTGGAAATTTTTTGTGGAATGGAACATTTTATACACGAATGTTCGCTGAGTAGTTAATATAGGAAAAACAGACACAATTGGATTTTTCTTCTCCCAAATGAAAAAATTAAAAATTTTATTCCTTTTGTATTCATTTTGATATATATGTTAAACCATTTTTATTTTTCCCTATCACCTCCTATTAAAGTGTAGTGTCAGTATGTCAGAGCACCCCATGCAACCCCGAGCACTGAAAAAACTCATGTATACCCATTCGACCAGGCTGAATTCATATCTGAAATCCATTTTTCAAATGAAACCTTGGATTTGGAGAAATAGCCTCTCAAAGTTTGCCCCTTCTTTTGCTGTTTTTGTGTTTATAATTTCTAACCGAAAGATAAATGCAATTGCTTGGATTTTAATGTGTGTAAAAATAAAAGGAAAACTGTGTTCATCTGATACCACTTCCATGATTCAGCTGAGTAGGAAAGTTAATATTGAGAGGTCATCCCAGTTTAAAAATTTAATATATATATATTTAAACCATAGAGTTAGAGAGACTTCATTTTTCTTCAAATTCATGTTTTAAGTCATGAAGTGAATGCAAAATTTGTTTCTAGATAGATTGGTTGGAGCTGAATTGTATGATCCATAAAGTTAAAGAGAGTTAGTCTCTTTTCTTCCATGGTATAACCACAAATTAAAAATGGATAAAAAGTTTGAGGTATTGAACTTGATAAATGGGTTGATAAAAGACTCTAGGGCAGCATCCATTAATTGCATTATGTTAGAAGTTGGTATGTTTGGATAGGGAGTCGTATCAAAAATAGTAATATTAAATGAGAGGGGGTGTCTGTGGATATTAGGAGGGTCGACAAGAGTTCTTCAGTTCTTGTTTTCCATGCATGGCCGTTGTGTACTTGGATGGGTAGAGCGTATAAGGTGTGTGGATTTTGCGGGTGCTTCTAATAATTTTGAACAAACTATCTCCATTACATTTTCTTTAGAAACAACTTATCAAACAGTACTTCATTTAAAGTAAATTAGGCAGAAAAAAAAACCCGTAATCAATGTAAATGCAATTAAAATGAAAGGCCAGTCCAAGGTACAAGAATATTCTGAGAATTTGCAAAAAGCTAGTTATTAATCTAAATCAGGGGTCCACAACCTTTTCATTTTCTCTTCATACATCATGTAATGTATGGGGGAAAATATTATGACAAGGTCAAAAATTCGAATTCATGTTTTTGGAAAAGACCATGCTTTAAGTTTTCCTGCAATCGAATGGAGCATTCCTGAGGGGACATCTATGGATACGATATGTCACAAGCAAATGAAGCATTTCAAAAACAATTGGGTGCAATTATTACTCTCTGTTACTATTGGAACCGTATTGATTTTAAATGCAATCAAGTATTCGGATACCCCCCTCCCCAATTTTTTTAATGAATTTTTGAAAAAATCATTAAAAAAAAATGGGACTTTCAATAATGATAAATAAATAATCATTTTAGACATCATTTTTCATTAAAAGAAAAAAAAAGTTACAAACTTTAGAATGATATAATTAAGGGTTCTTCAGGTATTTCATGATTTATGAATAAATTTAACCAAAAAAATGACATAAAATGAAAGTAGTTTTATCAAATAATTCACTTTTCATATACAATATTATGCAACACATTTATTCACATTATTCTTATGGATCTAGTTTGTTTCATTCATGAGAGAAGATGTTTTTTGTAATAGTTTTATATTTTGATTCCAAACAATTTGCCAATCGTCACTATTTCACAGGATGAGGATTTTGCACATGAGTATGAATAAGTCTCTCAAACTAATGAGTTGCCAAAAGTGCCCAGTTTCACTTTACATGGTGTTAATTCAATACCAAAACCATAGTGATGTGGATCTTGTGCACCATTATTTTGCTGTGAAACATTATTGCATTATGTAAGTAAAGTCATATCCTGTCCACATCAATTTTTTTTTTATCAGTGAGCATTGGTATAGAATTTTTTGTTTTACATAGAGCATCCAATAAAATAATTAGTACATTCAATGCTATACATTTACAAGAGCAATGTGGTGCTTGCCAGCAATAGGTTGTCGAAAACCCAGACCACTCGACTGTCCCTAGGACTTCCAGTAGCAGTTTGAAGCAACAGGTTGTGAACCTCTGATCTAAATGGATATATCTTGTGTTTCTATATATGTGTTATATGTGTGTGTATGTGTTTGTTTTGTCCGTCCCGGCCGGGACACAATGTGCAATACTTTTGCGGACCTAGTCCGCTAAGAATGGTTTTAACTCATGTGACAAGCAGTTTCTTTCCGATTATTTATGTCCTTGAACTCAGATGAGCAGGTTGGCAGATTAGAAGACTTCCTTGACGATCAACCAAAAGGTAAGAAAATTATATCTCTATTAGAATTCTATGCTGTGGTTAACAATGTTTTATTCTAGAATGCACTATGATTAAAATCAAGAACTGCGATTTCTCAGTTTTAATATATATATTTTTACCTTTGACAGAGACCAAGATCTAGTAAGAAGAAATATTAGACAGTTTAATCTTTACTTAAAAATCCATATTTCAAAAAATTGCCTTTAACAGTTTCAGAGGTTTACAGAACTTCAGCTTTCAATCAAAAATGTTTTGTAAAATTTTGAAGCTATACTTCAGCTGTACTCACCTATATTAGCATTTTGTCTTGGGTGTGGGGGAGAGTTAAATTTGTTTTACCAACAAAGGCATTCGTAAATACAAATAATATCTAAAAGGCTATATATAATATTTTACAAAGCACAGTGCTGCTACAGATGACTAAAAGACAATATTTTATAACTATTTTTCACATAAGCCAATTAAGGTAACTATTATGCGGTTAATAAGCGGCTCGTTTTATGCAAATGGCTGTTTTGATTTTGACAGCTATTTTTGTGAAAAATTCATACAAAAAACCTGATTTAGTTTCCTGGTTTGTAATCTAAATTTATACATCTATTAGAGTTGTTCATTTCATGATTTCATGCTTGGCATAATGTGAGCGTGCGGATCGAAAATCATATTGTCTAGAATGACATCCAGAAGAATCTGTGTTTATTTCCTGGTGGCGAAAAAGTTCTGTAAGAGTAAGAAAGCTTTTCAGAGGAAGTCTTTCATTATTATTTTAAAGTAGAAAATAATTTTTAAAGTTTCTAAAATTTAGGGTTTTTGGTAAAAAGGGTTCAAATTTGCAATTTTTATGAAAAGGCACAAAAATTCATAATTTTTATTGAATTGCGTTTTTAGTGCTTCTATCACTAATGTTATGTTAATTTATGCTGCTAAAATGGCTTCTATTTTCAGTTTTTGAGGCAGCTAAAGTAATTTTTGAAGCTTCTAAAGAAAATTTTATTGTATCCTTTCTGTGGCTGCCCTGAAAGCATTTGTTTTTAAATATTCTAGTACTTGTAAATAAAATAACTTTATGGCTCATGCTAATCAATAAGATAAATCATTTTATTTATATTACTGTTGATTCTGATAGAAAATTCAGTTAAATGTTTTTAGTGTTGAAAAACTTGGAATCCAAAAATATAACACAAAACTGCACGCAATGAATTGCTTTACTAGATAATTTTTATCTTTTATAGGGGATGCAGTTATTATCTCTTATGTTTTGTGTTGTTCATTCAGAATTTATTTGTTAATCCATCTCAATTATAAGAACATTTTATTTTTTTCATAACGATTGTTTCTATCACTAAATAGTCAACTCTTATAGGTACAGATGCAGATCCCTTTTTCATTCTTGGTGATTTTAGATAAAATTCTGGCAATCCCTGTGATGATTTGGAGAATATTTCATACTGGAAACCCTTTTTGCATCTTTTGTCACCAAGGTACTTTTTGCATCTTTTGTCACCAAGGTACTTTTTGCATCTTTTGTCACAGCATTCCATTCTGGCAGCGTTTTCCATGTCTTTTGTAGCCAATGTAAAAATTGCCTTTTTGTTGCAAAAGTAAAAATCAGAAAAAAAAAATTTATGTTGTGCTCTGAGCCACAGAACACCTGTTGCACAAACAGCTATTTCTACGTGGGACCGTACTCTGTGATGTTTTTTTTAGCAAACAAGCATAGTGAGTGTAGCCCTCGAAGCGAGCTTAGGCCCTTGTTTGGATTGCTGTTCAATGTTTGAATTGGAATCCAGAAATTACTATCAGAGGATAAATCATGCACATACATTGCTGAAGTAGTTACTTTGGAATTAACTGTTGCACATATGGCGACAAAAGATTGACAAAAAATATGGAAAATGTTTCCAGAATGGAATTTTGCAATTTTTAACGTGTCGAAAAATAGGAGACAAAATATGACAAAAGACTTAAAAAGGATTGCCAGAATGGAATGTTCTCCAAATCATAGCAAGGATTGCTAGAATCTCACCCTAAAATTGCCAAGAAAGAAAAAGGGATTTATACTACATCTGTTCCCTCTTATACCTTTTGATAATTTTTGAAGCCACTTGTAATAAATATTTTCTATCATTATTATCTAATACAAAATGACTAACTACATCATCTGGTGAAAAGATGCACTCTCTTCTAAGAGGTGTACTGAAAAAGGGGTATGTGAATAAGATTGGTTTCTTAAAAGGGATACAAAATTTGGGAAACATTTGAAATATAAGTTCAGTAGATTTTTCACAAATCTCCTTAGAAGGAGAATCTCTACAATAAATTTATAGGTATAGATTCCAACTATTTTCATTCCAGAAAACACTATCAGAGGATAAATCATGCACATACATTTCTGAAGTAGGTACTTCTGGAGTAGGAATCTAAAATTAATTATATGTATTAACATATTTACCTTAGAAGATAATCGACACAAATACATGTTTTCATATGGAATGTTTATGTATTTGAATACTAGATGGTGGTAAATGTCCATTCTAACATCTACTGCATATTTTACCAATACTTGACCTTGGTATGGGGTATCCCAATGAAGCATCACTTCATCTAGAGCGTGGTTTTGTAATATAAACAAAACAGATCATTTCTCACACTCTGCTATGTATGGGTAATTGTGTATGGATTTTCATTTGAATTTTAGCTTAATGATTGTGTTAGTGAATTATTGGAATGTGAGCGAGTATTTTCTTTCAACTTTGGGTTTCTAAAGGATGCGTGGTAGTGAATTTATTTTGGATAAAAGAATGCCTCGCTCAAGATGTTTTATTTCTATGGAAGAAAATACTCGCATGGTAATCGAACTGGATAGTATTTAAAGTAGTGAAGATTCATGGAACTTCGGTATTTTTGATGAGCGTAGACAGTTTTTATGAATGCAATGTGGGTTTGTGCATGGATCCATGTTTTGAAATATCTCATACATGAAAGCTGTATTAATTAGTGAAAATAGCAACAATATTTTCTTGTAAAAAATTATACATAATCTCTATTGGCTATATGAAGTTTAGAGTACAATCATTCGGACATTTTTTCTGTGTAACAGATTACTTTACTTGATTAACAGATGACTATTTTAATCAAGTCAAATAATCATTTTAATTCATTTAAATTTTTAATATTTTTGTAAAAGATAATTTGTGTGGAATGTATACAACATCAAAGGGAAAATAAACATTTCCTTTATTTCTGAAGAAAAAGAATGCTGTGTTGAATGGGTGATTTTTAGTGAATTGTTCTCAGGATTTAGACTTAGTTAAAAAAATGTACTGTCCTTTAGAAACCGTTTGGAAAATGAAATGCTCCGTCCTTTAGGCAGTTCAAGAATGCCATTGTCCACAAAGAGTTATTTTGCCATTAGACCGCATTGATTTTGTGACTCAACAGATAATGCTCTGCTGAATAATGCATTGCTACTTAGTCCAATCTAGGCATTTTGAAAGTGCTCATAAATTCAGCTTTTATCGAACTTTAGTATAACTGATAATATTTTAACTCGCATTTGTTTTACTCAGTAATCAGTAGCATTTATGTGGTGACAGAACCACTTGATAGTGGAGTTTTTCTTTAATGATTAATGGATATTTCTAAAGCTGCCTGATTTCCAAAGTGTTGTAATAGTAAATAGCTATAGAAAGTTAAATGAATATTTGTGCAAAATTTAACTAAGCATGAAAGACTGTGCAATTTTCAGAAAAAGAAAATTCTAGTTTATTTAATTCACTGTATTTTTGTCCAGTTTCCAGCAAAGAAGACACCACTTCATCCACTCATTTACATACTGAGCCATGGCACCGAGAAGGTCATGTCCTTCGGTTGGACCAAATCTCTCCAGGATCAAGAGACGAGGAGGAGGCTTCCAAAGAAGAGGGTGAGAGATGACTTCTTTCAACATTGAACTATTTCTTTACTTGAGAATAAACACAATTTTTGTATTGATTTTTGCAAATTGTACCTGCAATAAAATTTAGGTATAAAAACAAAACATCATTTTAGAATCTAAAATGTTTGTCCTTTCAAAAAGTCATTCATTTGACTATATAAATGTATAGAGTTATAAAATCTGCTTAGAAAATGAAAATAATGACTGAGATTGACAGTCTATGTTTATAGATAGACATCAACAACTTTTTCTTGAAGGATTCTTGAATCGAAGAGAATCGTTCCCAATTTGGACCAAATTCTACTTATGTTTTTCTTTGTATTACTTTCGTTTAAATAAAAATTAAATGTAGGAGATAAGTTAGCAGTAATTATGAACAGGAGATATTAATATTAAAAAACATCAAATTTTGTGTTATTTTAATTTTCTTTTGATAGCAATTAATTAAAAGATAAGAATGTTTTTGAAATAGCTATTTATGAACATTATTGTACTTTTGATAACTATGGTTACTTTCCTGTGGAGATATAATACGTATTTTCATCAAAATGTTATTTTATGTTTTAAATCACCAGCGATATTTTGAAGGAGAAATAATGTATAAAAAAATTATAATATATTTTTTTTCAAAAATGTATATAAATTAAATAAAACTATAATATTTAATGATTATTTCCAAATTCTTAGCGTATCACATGAATCCAATGTTTTGTAATGTCAGTTGATATTGCAAAAAGCAGAAATTACTACTGCAAGTTCATACAATTTTTTTTTTGTGTGTGTGTTTTAATTTTAACATATCAGTACTATTTTTCTGTCATTGGTTGCTAAATAAAGGATTTATTTAATTTTGAATATATTGTCATTAATAATATTTTTTTTTATTAACCAGAGCTGCAAGATTGCAATTCTGCTCGTCTTGCTGCACTGGAAATTGATCGGCAAGCTCCTGGAGCTGGGACCTACGTGCCTGAGTGTACCCTTTCTGGTGATTATGCTCGTGCACAGTGTCATCGCTCACCACCTTATTGCTGGTGTGTACATCCACGAACAGGTCGACCTATAAGAGGCACAGCAACGCATGGTGTAAGACCGGACTGTGAAGCTGCTAAAATAAAGACAAAGAATTTTAAAGGTAAACTTTGTTGACATAAGGTATTGTTATCGCCAGTAAATTTATAGAAAATTTTGTTATTGAAATTTCAGAAGTTCATCTGACCAGTGTATATACCATTATTACCAGCCTTATATTTAAACTGGATTCAAGGTTTGTGCAATGGAAACCAGGTAAACAGTGAAAGTAATTTAAAAGGGACCATGTATACTACAGAACTGTGTGTCTGTTTGGTCTCTGTCATGCTGCCATTTAAATAATTAAATAAGGAAGTAAAGTAGCTTTTGCCACTGCCTCTACTCAGCTAAAAATATTACTTATTAAGTTACTGATCGATGTCGAGTAGTATCAATATGGAATCAGTACTTTGAGTCATTTGTAAACATCTTGAACAATTGCACGTAATTTTTATTTTCCATGCAAAAGCAGAAATTACATTCTACTTAATATGTCTATTCATTTGAAGTTTCCCTTAAACTCTAAAATTACTCCTAAAATTTTGTATTTATAAAGCTGTGGTATCAGATTTATTCTTCTAGCCATTTGAGTCCATTCTATTCACACTGCAGTCGATGTTAAAAAAGTTTTCAGAAATGGAAACACTGCTCAAAATAGCTCTCATACTTAGCAAAGACAGCAAAAGTGTCAATTGCGATGAAATTAATATTTCTCAGTGGCTAAACGACATAGCTCAGTCCACGGGTGGTTTTAAAAATATAATCGCAAAGTGAAGGGCGACCCATGTGATCACTTACTGTTCCGGATCAGAGATTGGGAAATGTGGGAATCTCCAGTGCAAGCATACCTGTCAACTACTGTGGAATGTCCATGGTTGCTGAATATATCCATCTACTGCAGAATTCTATAGGTTGGTGAGTCTTGCTACGAAATACGGAAGCCATCATTAGCACTATGAACAGTGCAGGCTGCACTGTCCCCAGGAATTTCCTCCGACTACCCCCCCTCCCTTTACTGGCCTGTATGCACCTTGCTGTCCGGAAAAGCCTTCACCCATTTCACAGTCACATAATAAAGCGGCAAGGTTGAAATTAAATGAAATTACGTTTTCAGTCTTTATTACCTTATTTTGTTAGAAATGTCTTTGATAACTTTTTATTTATCAAATAAAGCATATTTCTTTCAATTTGTATTATATAACTGTAATAAAAATCTATAACTTTTTTAATGTATTCAATGTTTATTAAATAGCCCCCCCTCCCCCCCATGAGGCATTTTTGAACACAAATATATATCATCACATTAATATAAGAAATGAAATAGTAAATGTTCAAAAATTTACCTTCTTCCATCAATGTTTGTTATATGTATCAATTTTACTTTTACTATTTATGCCAAAAAAAGGTAATACTATTAATAGTGGTGGGAATTATAACTATTTTTCATTATCAGTGTTAAATGCTAATGTTAAATTTTATTAGCTGCTAATTTGAATTGCTAATTTTAGCAAATGCTATTTTTTATAACTTTCAATGTATGCCAGTTTCAATAATCAAAAATATTGAATATCTCACCGAGCTATATATCATATGGAGTCATTGCGCCTTATTCCTTAAAGTTAATGCAAAGAAAAACCTGGAAGGAAAAGCAAATCTCTTCGGAGTTCAAGCCAATCACATAACTTTGGAAATAAGTTCTCAAAACCGCCTACACTTTATTGACTGCCCAGCCTTATTAACACTGCAAATAACTTTGTCGAAAAAAAAATATAAATACACCTGCTTACATGTATATATATGTTTTTATTTCTAGCAGTAGCATGTGATACAAATACATATATTACATTGCTTACCTATATTACGTCACTCTTTTATTATTTCCACTGTCTGAAAGAAAATTCCAAATATATACCTTTTTATTCACAATTTTTTAAGGAAACAAAGTATTCTATTCTAATTCTTAAGATGGCAATGAAAAGCAATGCTGGCTCTACGCCAAGTAAACTGAATAAAATTGACCCAAACACATAATCTTAATGCTAACCTGGACAATAAACAAGTCTTCAAAGAACTCTGCTGTTCCTGTTAACGAAACAATTTGTCTGTATCTTAGTCTCAAGCCATTACCTGAACGAAACTTAATAATGCAATATTAATGCCTATAAGTGCAATAAGCATCCCATCTGCAATTCCTGCTATCTTTCCTCACACTAATATGACACTATGCTACCGATTTTTCGTGCCAACCACTTTCTCAGAGCAAAAGTAGCCTGAGAAAGCAAAATGTCAACAACCCTTTTCTGGAGCCTTAAAAACAGCAACAGCAAAAGCCTCTGAAATATTATCGCCAATATTAAAAACCCATCTACGAATTTTGTTAGCCCTGCAAACATGCCCATTCACAAATATGCTGATGGAGTGAAAGAGCCTGCGAAGAGCAAACTCTGTGGGTTGGTGAATGTGAACGAACAAGTGGCAAAGCCCGTCTGGGCATATTATATTTGCATAGGAGGTTGGAAGCTCCAGGTGTTAGTGAGCAGCAGCATGCAAGGGGCGGAGCCCCCCTAGTACCGAAAGAAATCTGTTATTAAGGCATCTGTTATTTTTAGCAGTTTGGTGGAATCCATGTTAACTGTTAGCAACTGCTATTTGGCCTTAGCAGTGTTAAATTAGCAACTAAGTTTATAACAACGTATCTCTAATTAACAATAAAAATAACAAAAAATAGCTCCTAAAATTTTGAAAAGTTTCCTTAAATTCCTACCTAAAATTTTTAGAAAATCTGCTATGATCGCTGCAAAAGCTTCAAATAACTATCCTCTTTCTATTAATCAGCTCTGTCGCTTTTTTAAAAACACTTAACTTACAACAATTTTCTTGCAGTAGCTATTGACTGTGTAGCTGCCACTCCTGTTGCATGAGTGTAATATACCCTCATTAAATGCCTAAACACATTTTCACCAACTGTGCAAATGCCCATGGAGCTACACCATGTCCTCTGTGTGAACATGGCTGTATAATATGCCCTATAAGCTTGAACATGCTGTCCCCCATTTCTAGGGAGTTCAGCATTAAACAGAATAAATTAGAATTGGAGATAAAAAAATCATGACTAGTTAGCATGTGAAATGGGTCAGTTAACACCCTTGTTAATGTATGTCCTTTCTTTTAGAATTAAACAGGTGGTTATTAGTGAAGTTATAATGTGATGTTATCTATTCATTTTAGGTTGCTCCCTGCACAAGAAGCAAGAGTTCTTGGATGAATTGGTTCAGTCTTTCACTCAGGAGATGCAAGAAGATGCTCTCAACAAAACCATGCAGTGAGTTCGGAGTGAGCTTCTTTTTTCTTCAAATGCAGGATATTGTTTGTTGGCAAAACTAGCAGTAACATTTTTTAAAGTGGCAGAGTAGTTCAAATTTTCCATTGTTAAGGGGAATGAATGACCAAAAGTTTCTTTTGTGTTGCTCAAACTTTTGGGATGTTTTTATTATAGGCGTGGCAAAGTTCAAGTTTACTATATCAGCTATTTAATGGTTTTCATATTACTTTTACTTGACTTAGTGTTTTAGTAATTTTTACACCCACTGTGCAAGTACCGGTTCTCGTTAGATCACCGAAGTCAAGCAGCATCGGGCGCGGTTAGTACTTGGTGGATGACCACCTCGGAACACCGCATGCTGTTGGCCATCTCGGGTGCGGTATCCCCGTGGTTTGCGTGCTAGATTTGCACGCTACCACAAATGCCGCCGTGTTCATGCGGAGTACGATCACGTTAAACATGTGGGTCCGTAAGTCCTTCCGAGAGGTTGGTGGTAGGGGAAGGAGGGTACGGTCCCTGTGGATGCCTCCCCCACTGGGTTCCGGTCTAAATTGGGTGGCACTTCCCGGCCGTCCATACAGTTACCTTACACCTTTCTGGTAGGTCGGACGGTCTGGGTCTCAACCCACTGTGCAAGTGCATAGGAAACAAAAGTGGGTCCATTGCAGAGTAGAAAATGCAATTTGAAAATTGCATCAAAACGGAAACAAGAGTCATTAAGATAGATAAAAATGCAGATTTTAAAAATGAGGGTTAAAATCTGCAAGAGTCACCTTCTCCGAGATTCAAAATAAATTAATATTGCATTCCAACTAAATATAGTGACAAAGAAAATAATTTCAGTTTTCAGAATTAAGAAATTGCGGTTCATAATGACACATTTTTGAGACTGTACCTCGAAAATTGTTTTCTTGTCGACAATTTTAAATGACCAATACAGAAAATATTTAAAAAATTATTTTTTACTCACTTTTAAAAATCTGTATAAAAAGTGACTTTTTGGAAAATTGGCCTTCTAGAGGTTTTTGAAATTTGTGTCTCCATTTTAAACATAAAATGGAGAGCTCAACTTTTCTTATAGGAGTATATAGCTTTTTTTGTACTTGTTTATACCCTCTCAAAAAAGATTTTACAAGTATTTAAAAATTTTGAATTTTTAAAACAGTTTGAGCATTCTGTGCACATTTTCAGATTGTTAGCTATATTTCATAAAACAAATGGGATCTTCTGGGCCAAGTAGGGTATAAGAGGAGACAGATAAATATATTCAGTTTCCTTTATTTTTACCTTCTAAATCTAAAAAGAACTTTTACAGATATTTAAAAATATATTGGAATTTTTGTTCTTGGATTGTTGAAAAAAAGCAAGCTTCTAGGCTAAGTAGGAGCTTTGGAATAAGAAAAGACAGACAAAAATACATACAAATATACATGATCACGTTTTAATAGTTGAGATGAAGTCAACTGACTTTGCTTTGTTATATTAATTCATAATTGTCAATTGCAAGCAAACCTTATTAAGGTACCACCTTTTATTTGTTGCAGTATGTAAGGGTGTCAGTTTAATAGGCATCAACACAATAATTAGTGATCCATATTATCTAGATGACAGAAACATAAAATAATCTCTTTTTTATATATGTTTAATTATGCTTTTAAAAATAATTTGACTATTTCCCCTCTTAAAAATGTTAAAAATGATGTTCGAGTCAATTTTAATGTTTAGAAGTAAAAAAAAAATCAATTAGCTCAGATGTGTGTGGTACACATTATTGGACCAGGATTGTGATTTTTTATGAATTTTTGTAGCATTTTGTCTCTGCATCTTTGTTTAATGACTATATTTGATATTATTTAAACCAATATTCATTTCTGTGTGTATTTTCCTATGCAAAAAATTAACTTTTACATTATTTAAAATAATGAATGATAAACAAATAAGCATTATATATGGGTGCATACGGGTGCTTGAAAATTGGGAAAGTACTTGTATTTTAAATTAACATTTTCAAGGGCTTGAAAGTACTTGAAAATTTCTATTTTCTTGGTTATGTCCTTGAAAGTGCTCGATAAAGGCAGGGTTGAAAGTGTTCTGCAGATTCACAGCATTGTTTTTTTTCTGAGAAGTTCTACTTTCCCTAGAAATTTCCCTAGCAGTTAAGTTGTCGCTGAATTTTTCTTAAACAACATTGTTTTTGCCCAAAAATTTCCTCAACGACTACAACATTAAACAGTATTGTTTGATAATGTGTTTGTTATGATTTTTCCTCCCAGAAACGCCTACAACTTCATAATATGGAAGAAATGATGTCCTTGAAAACTAACTTGAAAGTCCTTGAAAAGTGATTTTTCTTTTAAGGAAAGTGTACTCACCCTGATATATACATTGTGTAAATCGCTAAGTGGTTGTTCCATCCATACAAAAGTAAAAATATTGAAAGTGATGTAAAACCATGCATGGATGTCTAAATGAAAATAAAGTTTGTTTCTCGAAACACTTGCTCTTGGATGACATTTAAAAATCAATAAAAGCACTCAATTTGGATTAGGATGTCACATTGAATCCTTTTTTTACGAGCAGTTTACGAACTGCCCACCAAAGTTCTGACTAGAAATTCATAAATGGACATCTCTAACCAGTGTTACCTGGAAATGTCCTTCTAATATGCCAAAGTTTACCATGTAATGTTTCTTCATTTGATACTCTTTCAGTTTTGAAAATAAAAACCATTTCACCTTACTCAATTTCATATTTTAGGCATTCACTTGGTTCATTTTGTTTTATCTTAGATATTTAGTAATGTACTTAAGTATCCAGATTTTCCCATTAAAGATGTAACAAGGGTGAACTATTACCTAGAAATCAAATGCTGGTACATTTTCCGGTATTGAAAGGATGATTCAAAAGTGGGGGCATGTTTTTTGTTCAGTTCATTATAAAATGCTTTGCTGTATTTACACAACTATATCTTTATTAAAGGATATTATACCATCCTACTACATGAGCCTTTTATGCTAGTATTTTTTATCTTTGGCTCTGAAAAAATTTTCTGTATTCAAAAGAGTTTAGGTTCAGTGGCATAAATTTATCTTATTGTTGCCATTTTTGTTTCTCAGCACCCCCCTTTTTTTTCAGTTGTTAAAATAGTGAATAATATTTTAAGTGACATCAAATTAAAATTTTTATTTGTCTAGCATTGAAACTCCGACCCCAGAAAAGGCTGCAAGGTGGAAATTTGCTGATACAGATTCAAATTCAAATGGGGTGAGTTACTTAAAAGCAAGATTTATTTTATCTTTATGTATGTGGTTAACATATGACCTAAGTTTGCACCGGTTCATTAACCTCATTTACAAAAAAAGTCTCACAACTACTGTTCTGTTTCACAAGATATGCTTTAAATATAGAATTGTTTGTTTGGGAGTTTTAAGCACCCATCATTTTCACTGCACTGTAAAATACTCAAACGTACATTCAGGAAATGGTTTAGGGAGCACCCCTAAACCCACAGAAATGACCTAAATATAATTATTATTACATTTTTTGCTTTAAAATATATGTAAAAATATAAAATTATATTTATTTTAACAATTTAAAATGTTTATCATTTAAGAAATTTATCTTACCATTGTTAACATAAAATGCATAGACAAACATTTTTTTCTTAGAGCATGCAGTTGGCATGCAAATTCATTACAATTATCTCATCTGCTTGAATACTTATTGTCACTGTGTAAAACGTTTTCCATATTTTTATCCACTGAAATTTCAATCATCACTTAAAGCATTATCTGCTGCTCTTATTGCATAAATGGCATTTTTCTAAATATCCACCTTTCATTTTTTTTAGGATTTCATTTTATATTAGTTTTAACTAACTGCATTCCTCTTAGACAGTTTATCTAAGACATTGATTTCACTTTTGCTCTTATTATAATATAAAAAGATTTCTGGTTCATAATGTTCATCTTTACCCTATCCTATATTCAGTAGTGGCTCATCGGTTGTGAATGTAGTAGTGCTGCTGATAAGTTATATCTTAAACTAAACTAAATCTTTAACACATTAATATAAATAACAACATAGTGATAAATGTGCTAGTTGTTTGTAAACAGAGGACATTCTCTGTATCGTTTAATTATCCACCAAATGCACAAACATTAAGCAGTCATTTATTCTCAAAGAAACAAACATAAATGAGTAGTTTCTGAATCAAAAACATCTCATGGATAGATAGATAGATAGAATCAAAGGAATCAGAATAGCATATGCGATAAGATCAAAGTAATGGAACTGCATTCTCTGGCTGATTTTGTCTTTTTGGCTGAGTATGCACACTGAGCCTTTCATTGGAGACAAGGAATTGTGAGTTCTGCATCTTCTACACATGTTTTGAGAACACTCAGCCTTTGAGGCTTGACTGGAAATCAACATGTCCACTTGCTTTGCAGTCAAAATAATTTATTTACGAATGTTCAATCATGTCAGTGCCAATTCCATGCGGGAAAATTATTAAAGTGCGATGAATAAATAAAAAAAATATGTTTTAAATAAATTAAAGAGAGTACTGCAGCTCTTCAGCACTGATAGACGAGTCGCTACTGCTTATATTACTTTTACCCTCTTAGCAAGGGCAGAAGTTTTTTGTTTTCAACATAATACCATGGATAGATAGATTTGAAGATCTCATGTCATTATTAAAGAACATGATTAAAGCTGACTCTAATTTTTAAATCCTCATCTTGTATTCTGATACTTTTAATTTCAAATCATTGATAAACTGCTCTGCAGAATTACATCTTTCCCCCCCCCCCCCCCCCCCAAAATTCCTTTTAATGTCGGTTCAGGACGATTGAATCGAGCTGCTGGTGGCTTTTTTGATTCATGTGGGTCCTTCTCACCCCCATGGATGATTTTAACTTTGAATGGAATGATTAACGTCTTACGTTTCAACATTTTAGATTTATACATTATAAGATTTATACTTCCATGTTTCTAGGTGTAAACTCTAAGCATTGAATTTCCCCTACTTGAAAAAAAAAAATTGTAATATAGAAATATAGCGAAGGATTCCAACCATTGACTTAAAAAATGTCTGTTATTCCAAATACTTCCCTTTTCCAGGAATTCGGGCCTCTTTCCATGCCCTTCACGATAACCAAGTCCCTACTTACTGGTTCCCATAAGACATACAAAAGAAATCTGCTTCCAGACCAAGATTAAGACTAGCTGTTCCTAGATAAGAAATCTTAGCATTCCTTCTCCCTAGAGACATTTATGTTAGTACATGGAAGTTGAGATAAAATAATTCTTAATTATTGACAGGGCCTTTAAGTACATTAAGAAAGAGACCCTATAATTTTTAGTTTGAATTGACCTGAGAAATATCATGTCACATAAATGAGGGGAAAATATATTTGACTGAACCGTTAGTAGCCCAGCGGTATGCATATAAGTGAGAGAAGCGTATAACTGAAAGAAGCTTAACATCATTCCCCAAAGGGCTTGACTGGAAAACTTGATGTGTAACAGAGTCGTACAAAATGAGAGTTGCATAAGTGAGCAGTCTCTGTGTTAAAATCCTATGAAATAAATTTGACAATGAAACAAGATGTGTATAATATGGTTTGAAGTGTATTTTAACAATAAAATGTAACATACCTCCATTTTAAGAAAATAACTTTCAAATTAAAATATGCATCTAAACATGTAATGCATCTTTTGTACTTTTTTAAATCTGTAAATTGGAAGTTAAATGTTTAGGTTTAAGTGAATCATTACAAAATATGTATATAATCTGCTACTTTTATATGCTGCTTTATTTATTTATTAAGTACTTTATTAGCAATAAGTTGCAGTAGAGGCTAAAACTGAGCCCATCCTAATTTTTTAACACAATTTGTAGGCATCTTTGCTTTAATCATTCTTGGCTCTCTTAAAGGTGTTGGACAAGCGAGAATGGAAAATTTTTAAGACGGAATGGCGCTCTCTCCAAAAAGACAGTCGGCTAAAGAGACGCTTACGAAAATGCTGGCGTAATCTTCCTCGCTTTTGTGATGAAAATGGCAACCAGAAAATTACCATGGATGAGTGGCTTGCATGTACAATAACTACCAGAGGTGAATAAGACTATTTTAATAAAATGATTTGAACCTGACCATAGGATTCTTACTTATTTGCATTCTTTTTAGAAAGTTTTACAGTTCTTATGCATTTTATATTTAATCATTATTTATGTACCATTCTTCCCATTTACTAGACTAGTATTCTTTATAAAAATTCTTACAATTCTCGTACATTATTTATATAAGCTTTCTACTTGGACTTCTTCGCAATTACACAACTCTTCAAAATTTTCTGAAGTCATCCATGTCTTTTTATTTGCTTTATAGGTCACAAGTAGCTTTTTAACATTTTAAAAGCATCTTGGCTTCTGAGATTTTCCAATCCCAGTGAGTTTTTTCTTCTCTGGACCATTCATATTGGCACACACAAGAACAGTTAATCTGATATTTTTTATAGCTTTCCCCGACAGTCAACTCCATGAACATCTCTTAAAATGAGGTTGGGAATTCGACCATACATTTTTTTCCATTACACCACATCTTGCTGCTTCTCCCATAACTTTTCCACACCCAATAGTGTCCCACTGGGTTCCGGTCTAAATTCGTTGTCATTTCCCGGCCGTCCAAATGGTTACCTTACACCTTTCTGGTAGGTTGGACGATCTGGGTCTCAACAACACCCAATAGTGTCCAGTTTTTTAAACTTGTCGAGTTGTCAGCATGGTCTCTGTTATTAGGAGATTTTGATTTCTTTGCATGGAAACCATTTCAGCAGTTCCTCTTCTACATTTTGCCCGTTTGGCTTTGCTTTGTTTTCATCCAAATTATTTTCATGGTCAGAGATGTTATGATTTTTCCGAATCATATAAACTGTAGATTTAGGTGAGGAAAATTCTCGTCAGATTACTGATTGATTTTCACTATTCTCTATCCTTAATGATTTTTATTTTATTTTCGATTGAAAAAACTTTCCAGCATGAGCCATATTAAAACAAATTGATGTTGATAGCGCAAACGATCCAAATGAAAAGAATTTCCACTCTTAAGGAAACCAATTGAACGGGGAGAAAGAGGGGGCAATAACAAAGACCTTCTCATTGTTACATTTAAGGAAACAAATAGTAAAGAATTTTTGTTGGGAGAAGTGAAATACCTAAAAATCAATTCAGACAAGAGAAACACTTGCTCTGTTTTGCAGTTTCAGTTCCTTGAAAAATGAGTCATTTCGCAAGTTTCTATTGCCAAATAATACCGAATTATCCCAAATTAACCTTATCAAGAATTATGCAAATAACTTTAAGAAGGTCAAATAGTCCATAATGCAAAGATGCTCTTTTTAGGAGCTTCCTCATGTTTTAATGAGCTTGAATGACTTCAGCTCTCATGCTTTTGCATTTCTCAGAAATTTGTATTCGCAATGATTGCAAACATAGAGTGTCATAGTAAAAGGATGCTTTTTTGCCGTTAATAATTTTTCAAATAGGCATTCTTAATATATAAGAAATCTTACTTCAATTTATTTTGTTATTTAAAAAAATAAACTTATAATAAAATGAGAGTTTTTCAGATATTTAAACATTTAAATGATTTTTGTTAATTGAAATAAAAAATTCTATCTATTCACTTTCATGTATTTCCCAAACTACCATTTACTGAACAGAAAGGCTGTAATCATCCCACTAAGCTATAAAATGTAATGGATGAGTGACTCACTCGCACCCTTTTCCTTACAGTAGGGTGCAACAAAACTAAATAGCATGTGTTACTCACAAACTTGTGTATAGCACATGAAAAAAATGGGGGAAACCATATGATAAATCTGGCTTTCTAATCTAGGGTTACATGAATGATTCATTTACAAAAAGAAGCAGTCAAATATTTGTGTATATTATGTGTTTCTTTAAAATAAAAATTATTTCATCATTCTGACATTTATTTTTAACCAGTAGTACTTCAGCAGACAAGTAAATATTATATATATATATATATATAATTGAAGAATTTTAATTTACTTGTATTATATATATCAGAGATTATATATATATATATATATGTAATATAGGCTACAATAGTCCAGGGAAGAGACATTTCACATTACTAAAAATCTCCTTTATTATATGACACTGGAAACAGATATAATTACGTAGGTTGGCTGCTCCTGATTGTCGTCCAACTCTCAAGAAATTTCAATGCAGTCTACAGTTGTTCACATAATGTACAGTTACATCAGAGGGAGAGGGATATGGTAGTTTGAGGAAGATGCTGCCCTCGCTTTCTTTATTATTTAAAAATGTGATGGGGAAGCAGTTTCATAGGAGAACGTTTACGCAGAGGTTAAGATTAGTGACCATATATGGTATGGTCGAGTAAAAGGGGAAGTGCTGACAGACTTGTTGTTGTTTCTTATCCCACTTGACTGACAGCAACATCAGATCAAGTCCATGAACCCATGAGTCTTCAAAAGAATCTTAAACCAACGAGTCATGATAAAGGGTAGAAAAATGCAGCTTTAGAAGGTCCGAGGACCGCTAAGCACCAAAGGATGAAGTCTGACTTTGCCTCTGCCTGCAGTGCTTGAGCTGAGCATAATGGAATGGCCTTCACGTCTTGGGTGGCCCTACCAGGAGTGTACACTCCTGACGCGGAATGGGCGAAGTACGTTACTTCGCCTTTTCCGCCCATCTGACAGACTTTGTTAATATTAGTGGCGTGGGGTAGAATTTAATATAGTTGCAATATTGCTGTGCCTTTTTCGACATCAGCATAAAAACTGTTAACATTAAACCATTATTAAGTGATGCCGTTTTCGGGTCACAAAGAAATTACATAGAAACCTTAAAATTTTATCTTACTTTTAAATCATTGCATCTATTTTTACATATTTAAACTAACTACATTAAAACATTTTAAACATTATATCTTTGACCAATTACTATTAACTTTAAACTTTAATTTAGAATCAACATATTAGTATAGTGGCTAGTACATTATTTAACTTTATTTTAACATATATTGCGTTGTGTTTTTATAAGAAACAAAATTTAAAACAAACAATTTATACAAATCCCCAGGTAAGAAAAATGTGGACATTGGAGAACTGGACTTAGAAATAAATGACCACAGAGACAAGTTTAAGTTTAAAGAAAAAAGACAATTTATTTAAATAAAATTTACCCATCCGTATAAAAGGCCCCACAGGTGCAGAGAGGTCCAAATTGGATTCCCTGAAATAAAACATCATTTTTGCATACTTGTTATCAAATTTTTCATGAAAGAAAAAAAAAATGAAAGTTTTTAGGGAAAAAAAAATGGTGTTCAAGGGCCCGTCGACCCAGGAAAAATAAATGAAAGAACTCATGAAGAAAATTGAAAAGGGGTCACCTGGATCCAGGGGATGGCAAGTGCCTGATGGAAAAATGGCAACATCTGTGGCCGGCAAACCCAGCTGACCACACAATAATGCACTGACCACACCATAATGGAGAAATAGGTCCTCGCATGAGCCTCTTAGATGTTTGTCACTCGCACGGATTCTTTCTTAGGAGCAGAGACCTTACTGGTTCCTCCGGACTGCTCTCTGGTCTTTCCAATGAAGGAACCCAAGATGAAGGGATGGCTTATGTGTTCCACGAGCCCTGCTCGGAAGACTCCCATTTCCATTCTCTTAGATCAACGCTCCTCAAGGCCTGTGAGCCGGCCTCCGAGCACAGGGAAGCTACTCACTGAAAACCTTTTTGGAATTCCAGGACAAATGGCGATGCAGCCCCCAAAAGGGAGACCGCTCGCTCATGTCCAATCTTCTTCCTTGATAACTTCTTTGAGACTCCCGCTGCTCCAAAAACTTGTGAGCAACCCTTTTCCTGGGGTTGCTGAATGTGAGCATTTCTCGCCAAGGTGCGTAAAAGCATGCCACGCACACTGCCGTAACGAGGACGAAAACATTACCAAAATGCCAATCACAGCTCTAAACCGGAACGCTAAGAAACTGCTTCCCTGCGCTCGCAACTACCTACGTACGTAAAATAAATGACTCCATGAGGCACCGAAAATTACTTTAAAAACCTCAAGATGGCGGCCACAGAATAAAGGAAAGGGCAGTCCTTCAAGCGATATTTGAAAATTAAGTTTGCCAAAAAGGGATGAATTTTGATAGCCACCGGCCTAAAGAGTCAAAACACATGATTTAAATGCCAAATGATGGGAAAATGAAGCTTAATAACAAAAAGTGGAAAACAATTAAGAATTTTGAAAATAAAAGGGAAAAATTAAGGAAAACAACCTAGAAATTTGGAAGAAAAGGGGTAAAATTTGGAAGAATACACAGATTAGCTGCAAAACAAAACACGGCATAACAATATGTGCAGGAATTTGGAATACTGATTATGAAAGGAAAGGGCACATTATTGGGGAAATAAAATTTCTGTATCATATATATATATATATATATATATATATATGTATGTTTGTTATGAAGTTAGGTTTTTTGAATTGCAGCTTCTTTTTTTCCTATCATTGGATTTTCAAACTCTTATTACATATATAAGTATGTATATATATTTCAACTATAATAATAAACATAATACAGAAGATATAACATGGCTTTATAATGTCCACTTCACTTTTGGTTTTAATTGCTGTCGCTGAGTGTTCTGGATTTTTGAAAGAAAGAGTTGCATGATAATCCATTTGGATGGTCATTAAAATGCCCCCTTCTGGGGTTGTTGAATCTTCTTTGACTGCTGTTCCAGATATGACTTGGAATGAGTTTTATTTTATTTTATTGCAGATTCCAAAAGCAATTTGCCCAGAAACCACAGGCGAGGGAAAAATCCACTCACCACCATTCTTAAAAGTGATTGATGATAATCCTTTGGCCAGGATGGTCTTACTGCTGCTGAGAGCGAACTGGAGTGGCAACCTCCTCTTCAAGAGAAGTGACTGATTCAAGCACAGACTTCTGGTGTTACGAGAAACATTTTTATGGAAGCGCCCTGGTGGCGAGTCCTTGTTTGTTGGAAAAATGAAAAAAAAAAAAAAAAAACTAATAGAGTAACAGCATTGGTGAATAGATATCGTTTCTGTTCAATATAAAGATGATGGTTCCCATTTTAAGTCTGTTGTACATTCTTGGGAAAAGGTTCTCAATGAATGTGTATGGCCACACGACATAGATGCGAGCATACCTGGCTGTTTCTAATGGACCTGTGTTTTAGATGCCACTGTAATTATGTGAATAATAAATACTCCATGATGACCAAAGACTGATAAGGAACCCTTCTTCCATCCATGATCGTTTTCATTTAAAAACACTTGAGTGATCTCGCATGTAATTTATGTTCCTGTTGTGCAGTTCTATTTATAGAAATTTTGTAGTTCTGTCAGAGCAATGGGTTTTTTTTACCCATTCATGTGTAAGATGCAGTCGAGTTTCTTTACATTCAATTTAGAAAACTACAAGAACTCTTTCACTCGAAATGCCCATTTGAATAAAGATAACAGAATCCTGGTTCATTGAAGTAAAGTGAAGCACAGACTTACCTTAGATCTGCTATGAATCTTAACTAGTGTAGTTAAAACTTATATGCAAAAGATGATAAGGTTAAAGAAAACAAAATGATTGGAATCCAAACTGTTTTCTCATATAACCCTATTTGGCCCATGTCTTAGCTTTCAAAGCCATTTCTTTTTCTCCTTTTTTATAGTTTAAAATTTTCATCTGAAAGTGGTCCTTTGCAGATGTTATTTAAACATATCCTTTTGGCATTCCTGTTTTATTGCATTTATTAAGACTGTCTTAGTAAAGTTTCTATAAGGATTCAGCTGCCCTAGGAATTATGTTTTCTTGTGTTTGGAGCTTAGACCCTTAATTTTGAAAAGCCAACTCACACATGCCTTCAATGATTCTAGTAAAAAAATAGCATAGCCTTAAAGCCTAAGTGGGTTGAGTTATTTTCATGCTAAGATTTTTACTCATTGTGATATGCACCAAAGCACTGCAGGTCTTGCATACGTATATATACAACAGAAATGGAACATTTTATTTGACTTTTTAAATGATACTCTATATGTTTAAGGCAAGTGTTAGCTTTAAATGAACATTTTGCTTTGTGTTTGAGTATGATGAAAGATACATTAAACAAACCAACAGCTTCAAAGGCTGCAAAAGAGGTCTCTTTCAGCCCTATTACTTTCTCTACATACATAGTATAATGTATAGGGAAATATCTAAACTTGAACCAATTTTAACATTTTTCAGTCTGTGAATGCAATATCTCGCAAACAAATGAAGAATTTTGAATGAAATTGAGTACAATTATTACAAGTGATGAATATTGAAACCTTATTGATTTTAAACACAATCAAACTTTCGGAAGACTCCTACATTTTTAAAAAAATCATCAAAAAAAATTTAGGATATTCAATAACGTTCAATAAATAATTATTTTACACATAAGTTTTTAATTCTAAACTAAATGACGTAAACTTTAGAATACTAGCTTGAACCCTTCTTGAGTGTTTCTCCAACAGATGCATCTAAAACATTACATATCAAATATGTAACATTGGGTGACTTGTTTGGCAAAATATCACCCATTTCGCAACTTTTTATTGGAATGTCAAATTGATAAAAATGCCGCCAAATTGATGAATTAATAATTAACATATTTTAATATAATGGAGTATATTACTTAACAGATTCTACAATATGCAATATTTGCAATTGTCAAGTTATATTTATGCAAAGTATAAGTCTATTTGACTTGTTCTTTAAAGTAATTTTACATATTGTCATCCAAAAAAGTGCCAAATGTCAATAATAGCGAAGTTTTAAAAAAGGTATTGTGGTGCAGATGTCTTTGATATAATTTTTGAGGAGGAAGCAGGAAAGGTGTTTAGAATGACTCGGACAGTCTTCTCTGATGATAAACAAAATTTTTACAAATATTAACTGCTCTAATTATGGACAAATTTTTCAGTGACATTAATGAAACTGTAATATATGCTGTAGAGATATTTTTCAGTAGAAATTTACTATGATAGAATTTGCTTTAATCATTGTGAGCATCATAATATTTTTATTTTTACTGTGTACAAAACATTCAAGTAATTTGAAATATGAATGAATGAAACAATTGAATTGAAAAACAATAAGAAAAGAATACTGAGGAAATTTAAGCAACTTAATTAAGCACAGTATGCCTGTTTAGAAGATATATTAGACCCACTTTTTCAGTGTTAAAGACCAACAAACCTAAAGTTAAAAGAGGTAAAAGGGCACAAATAAAAAACAGGATTGGAATTTCATATAATTTTATTATATATATAATACCAGTATAATTATATATATAATAATTTTGTTATATATATATATATATATATATATATATATATATATATATATATATACCAGAGCTTGCTCTTAGCTTGTAAAATTGTGAGTCAAGTTGACTCTTACTCAAAAGTATGAGTCAAACTTTCACATATGCGAGTCACGTTCACAATGCTACTTTTTAACATTTAAAAATGGTGAAACAAAAAAGCTGATGCTATTGAAATCAAGAGTGCAATATATTTAAATTGATTAACAATTTTAACTTTTATGAACATTATTGTACTACAACTATTGCTCTTTGTAAACACGTGTATATAATAGCCAGACAAACTCGTGTGCAAGAGAAGAAATAAAATAAATAACATGGATGAATTTTGCGAGTCCTATTTGACTTGTAGCTTTTAAACAGCCAGTCATTTTAGTGTAACTAAAGTACTTTAGTATACTGATTGACGCAACCATTGTGAGTAAATGTGAGCTCTGATATGCTCATGTTAGTGGATTCAGTGTCCATATGAGAAATTCAATCCAAAAGCAAAATGACAAATAGCCCAGCCAATTTTAAACATAGAACTAGCACAAGCTTGGAATGTCTCAACAAGATGAAAACACACCAGAATGACATACTAAGTCCTAAAAGCTAAGAAATCACCAAAAATGACAGCTAGAATGTAGAAAAAAATGGAGTACTATACAAGTCATTCTAAATTACTAGAATTAGTTACTAGATAAAATTACTAACTAGATTACTAGAATTTTCTGAATATGAAAAGCTTCAAAGAATTCAAGATCATATATCATCGTGCATTTTTGTGTAATCCTTGGGGAGAAAAAACGCAAAGCAGCAGTTGGAATTCCAACAATGTTGAGTAAATGAAGATTTATTAAACCAGATCAAAAAGCACATATTTAATACATCTACAATTACTTAACATGGCCAGAATTTTGTCCACTATTTTGTTTTCTTCCACATAGATTATACAATGCCAACCTATGATCTTTTTTGAAGCCTTTCATATTTAGAACAAATCTTAGTAGTTTAGTTAATTACATATCCAGTGCTCTGACTGGGCACCCTGTAATTTTTTTCTGTATCTTTATATTTATTCCATTTTGAATGTTTGTTTATGTAGTGTTTTGAAGCACTCTAATCTTGTGCGTTAGTTAGTTCGATGTTTCAAAGCAAAATGATCATGTCATTTTATAATGATGTTTATTATATTAAATTACAAAACTGTTCCAATCCGAAATCTATATTGGAGCATTTCTGAAAGAGCACTAAGGAACTCTGCTTTTGTCTCTTTCCTCTGATATTAGAGTGCACAGCAGAGCACCGGCCAAGTTTTGTTAAAAAATTGAGCATACGATGTTGAAGACTCTGACAAACACCTTTTACACGAGCCATCAAGTGACCTAAATGCAATCCTAATCACTGGCGAAAAATTGACCAAAATGTGCTAAAAATTTCTTCATGAGCAGTAAAAGTAAAATGCTGCAATCAGTAAATGTGTCCTATTCTGCATTTTTGACAAATTATATAAACTTAAATATGGGAATATCTAGGCTTTCAAAAGCATTCATTTCCATCCTTGTTTTGTTTAAAAGAAAGTTGAATTTTTCATTTTTATGTCTTTCATTGTATATTTTATTATTAATAAATATTTTAGTAAAATATTGATTGTCTTTTAAGTGTGATCGCCTGCATACAGATTGTATTCCTGTGCAATGCATTATTTTCCATTCATTCTAATTTACAAAGAATCTGAAATGAAACTATTATATTTTTATATTGTATGTAAATATGATTCATTATTTTTTGGTAATTTTATTTTAAGAGCGTCATTACACAATTGTTTGTTTGGCAGCAAAGATAGTTCAAAAATGCCCATTTTCATTCGCGCTTTGTTTCAAACGAATTTTATTTAATGAAGCAAAACCTTCATTTTTCAACATTACAACTGTGATGATGTTACAACTGTTTATTCTAAATGCTTTCATTTGTTGAGAAATATTTATAATTTTCCATCCATATTCTTAAACTGATTTAATAAATTGTCGTCTAAATAATTACAATTGACAGTTTATATTCTCCCCAACATAGAGAGTCTATTAATTTTTAATGTTAATTCAGTTTCTAATCAAGAATATATATATTTGTAAAGTTGGCTTGTTTGTTTACTTATTTGTTAACTTTTTATTACGATGCATGCCATATTAGGATTAGCAGAAAAGGCCTCTTTTAGGATAATGAAGTTGAGTTACTATGTTTTAAATATGTCCCCTGACCACCTTTAAGATTACTACATTAGCCAAGAAATTCTAGAAAAAATGGAATTTATACCTCTGAGACAGTATCCTTGATCTCTTGGCTGAAAACCCAGACTACTCGACTCATCCTGGAGTATGAGCAGCTGGTTGAGTGGCCGGTTGATCACTTGGTTGTCCGAGTTGATTTTATTTAAAGTACATTGTTCAAAAACATTCTTTCTTGAGATGGAGGTTACAGTAGCCCTGGATTATATCACCATTCTGACAATTATATTTTATTTATCCGTAATGTTACGAAAATTACAAAAAATACTTTCTTGTTTTACTTTTACGTAATTGTTTAAATAAAAAATATCATTTTGATATTTGAATTGGCTTATGAGTTATCATTTCCAACACATACAGGTAGACGTCTTCTTTTGTTAAATATTTTTTGTTTTGCATATCTCAGCAGTGATGATACATTGAATAATTCACTGTTGGTTAATCCAGATTGAGAATACACAATTTTATTGAAGATGAAACACAAACACTATAATCAACACTGTAATAAGCACACATACCTGTATAATCCAAATTGTACTTACCATCTTAGCTCATTTTAATTGTTGCTCACACTTGCTTATGAACATAATTTGAGAGTATCTTTCCAACGCTAATAATTAGTAGGCTTCTGATTTTTTGATGATGTAGTAGGTGATTGAAGTCACACCATCTATGTTACTTATTGCTTTTCTCTTGACTGATATTTCTAAGATCTTCTGTGCTATTTTCAATCTAGTAAATGTAAACAACCCATTCCTGATGAAAGTTTCTGCTCATATGACATTACTGTGTAGATTCCAATTTCTTTGTTTTTCTAGCAAGTCATTTTCAGTGCATACAAACTTAACGAAGTTCTTCATGACAGACATCCTTTGGCATTATTCAATGTCAAAGCATGCGTTCTATGTAATCACTAAGGTATTCATCTTTGTATATATATATACAAGGTAGGATAAAAAATTTTGGAGACTGTGCTGATATCTCCAACTCTGATTGGGGAAGAGGGGAACTATTTTACCATGGTGCAATGTTTCTGTCCGCGATTTCCCCAAACGCTGACAGAATTTGATATTCGCATGTTGTTCTTTTTGCAACTGTTCTTCAAGCACCATTTCCATTTTCAACGAATGCGAACAACTACCGTTCACTGACACACATTGTCTGATAAGCTTCTTCCTTTTCACATCTCGCGTCACGCGTGCCTCTATGCCTTGACAAAATAGATCACCTCTCCTCCAATCAGGGTAAGAGATATCAGCACAGTCTCTGAACTTTTTCATCCTACTTTGTATATCTATGTTACTACTATTAGTTTCTTAATTGACAATAATTGCCCAGGTATGGATATTAAAGGACTCTTCCTTACAGTCTCTGCATTAAAATGATAATAATTATTTCCATGTGATGCTGGTTGGTCAGCTTCCAAACTATTAAAAATAAAATTGACTACTAACTAATAAAACTATTGTCAATTTGTACTCGGGCCATTAAAAGACTTGCTTGAACTATTTTTATACAAGATTTTTTCACTTGAAAATGATCGTGTGAAGCCTCCTCAAGCAGCAATAAATAAATTGAATGTAAATGAGTTTTACAATGGTTGATATCAAATTCCAAAATAGGCAATTCCCTATCTAAAACCACATTCACTAACTATACACCCACTGCATGGGCTCATGAAAGCAGGTTCACAAAATAAATCACCTGTTATAATTTGAATGAAACGATCCACTGCAACTGTTCAAGCACAAATAAATAAAAGAGGATTGAGGAGGGTCTCATAGATCTCAAATTTCACTTCCCTCGAAAATCTCAAGCAGGTTAATGTAGGGTTTAGACGGATGAAAAATGATTGCAGACTTGTTTCTGGAAGAATTATGTTAAATTACAGAACTGTTCTGATCCCAAATTTAGGATGCTTATCCCATATTAGGACATCTGTCAAAGAGCACTGCTAAACTCGGCTTTTCCTCTTTCCAATGTGCGCAGCAGAGCACCAGCTAAGTTCTATTAAAAAAAGTTTAACATTTAATGTTAAAGGCTCAGACAGACACCCTTTACACGAGCCATCAAAATTTTTTTACATACTCTTTTGTCTGTATCTTCAAATGGAGCAAAATGTTTATTTTTAAATTCTCTGACAGGTAGGCGTGATGAGACAAGACGCCATTCATTTGGATTATTTTGCCGCAGCCAATTTCTTGTATCCATGAATCAAAATAGTACATTTTGTTTTTCTATTTGCTCTTAAACTCCATAGCTAACTAATAAAGTTGGAAGTTTGATATTCATCATGCTGAGTCGTTTACCACTATGCTTAAGGAAAAACACAGAAATTTATCACTTATTAAATTTAAAATAACTGTAATGACTTTTCGACATCTCTCAAATGTCATATTTATCAGTTTTCCTCTTCAATAGAGTGACTTAAATCAAATTTTACAGAAAATCTGTTTAAGATACATAGTTCAAATTTGATATATTCAGTGACTTGTATCTATCTATAAAGGAAAGTTTATAAAATTAAAAATTTTAAGGAATCTTAATGACTATTTGAAAACTCACAAATGTCGTATTTAAATCTACTAAGATCACTGATACCCAATTAAAAAAAAAAAAAAAAAACCTTGCAAAAAAAAAAAAAAAGAAAGAAAGGAAAAAAAAAAGCAGAGTTTTGCAGTTTTACAAAAAGTTTCAGCTGTAAAAATGATTGATATGCAGAACACTAAGTAATACTATTAGTACTACACCTTGGTAATACTATTAGCAAATTTATCAAACTTCATGGGTAAAAAGTATACAAAAGGAAAAGTTATTGGCTGCATTATGTAATAAACTTGGCAAATTTCCCTCTTTGGACCAAAGCAATTTCTTGCTGCAATCTCTAACCATAAAGGAAAACAATAAAAGGATTCAAAACCTCTAGGGGAATAACGTGGCAGTAGATCATGACAGTAGCTGGAGATTAGCTGATTATAAACTCTAAAAATTCGAAAAAGTCCTTCGAAGTGCATTAATTCAGGTATAGATGCCACTGTGTGAGAAACCTCAGACCTGAAGTGTGGTGGATATCAAATGTACAAACATATTCTTCCTTTTAATATTATAGATACTGTGTTAAAAGTATTTGAATCTTTTGTAAATAGTTATAAATCATTTAATAATATTTCAAACACAAGATATTTGCCTCGTTTTTTGAATTTCAGGCAGAAGCATTCATACTAATATCAAAAGTTCCATGTAAGCTTATTGGTTAATCCTACTGGCACTCACCATGGGGAAATGTGTCGTATACAAAGGAGGAGCCATTCCACACACTAATATGGCCAGGTAAGCCATTTTTTGCACAATAAATATTTCTGTTTGCCCTGGAATTTTTTCATGTCTTATTTTCTACCTAATCTGTCCGTCTCAGCATGAACCACACTTCCACATCTTAGTGTTGAAATTTCAATTTCACTGACTGTATTTAGAACCTGTTATGCCTAACTTACTATTTTAGCAATTTCTTCAATATTATTTTGTTGTAAATCTCAATGCCCAAATCTAAAAAAAAGTCGTGCAAACCATAGGAAATAAAGTGAATACAAAATATTATCTTTTATTCCCCCGTCAAGTAATATGTTTTATGCCTCTGTCAAGTAATGAAAAAATAAAAACGTAATGCAGTGTCAAGTGTATATTTATTTCATGTTACAAGATGGTGGATGTTTTCAACCCCCTATATCTTGGCCACATTTAAAGCTAGAGGAATCATTTTTCATAGCTCTTATAGAGCCTGGGGATGAAAATTAAGAAATCAATTATTCAAATCAGTAGAATACAAGTCTAAAAAAATACTACTGAAAAACTGCATTTTTGAACATAACGTTTCTAGTAATTCGTCCTTCATTCTCTTTCAGCATTGTGCTTATTGTAGTAAGTGGATTCCCACTTGGATGGTAAATCGTACTTGGCACCAAAATATGTGATTTCATTTCTTATTTTGGCTGATATTTTTCATTACTTGGGGGATTATTTTACAACACAGTTGTTATTGTTGAGAGATACATTTGTTGAGAAATATTTATAACTGTTGAAACATTACAATTGTGTTAGATAAGAAAGCATTTAGAATATCTTGCATGCAGTCACCTTACATAGGTAACATATTTTAATTGCATTTCATTCACTCTTTGCATTTTTATGTAAATTAATTAAAATTAATTTATTTTACTCGCCAATAAATAAAACTTATTGAAAATGCAAATTCCAATACAAATTTCACTTGAAATACCAAATATTACTCAGCCTCCCCAGTCAAAAAGTCTATGCTACTGTCATACAGGTTGCTGGTAGTAGTGCCATCTAGATGAATTTTTTTTTTATCTCAATCCCATACAGCAGTTTGTTCTTTGACTAAAGATCGCAATTAAAAGGTCTGCATATTCCACATTTGTATTTTGCATATATTTGTTTAGAAAAAATTCCAAAATATGGACATTGCTTATGATCTTGGCTGCAATATAACAATTCACATGTGTGATACATGACTTAATATGATATTCCCAATCAAACATTCACAAATATACATTATGACTAATTTAGGCGAACATTTATAAGCAAGATTCTCTTGTGCCTAAATATTAATTGGGGGATTTATGAAATTTTTAGACATTATTGTCAAGAAATGACACTTTTTATATTTCAACCAAGACTTTTGCCAATATTGAAAATTTTATGTGAAAATGCATTTTTCAGAAGCTATTAACAAGTTGACATATTGCAATAGAATTAAAAAAAAAAACATGAAAATGTGTATATAGAATATATGCATATTTTTTTGTAATAGTTATAAAGTTCAACATTGAATATTATTTAAAATGGTATAATTTAATTTTAAATATATTAATATTTGTGTTTCATATATATAACATTCTTTACTTTCTATTTATGTAACACTTTGAAGTTTGAAAAATATTAAAAATTAAAACAGAAAAAAAGAAAAACTTGCTTAAATATTAGGTGCTTGTGAATGTTTGTTTTATAAAACAAATCTTATCTCAGGAACTGACTTTTCTTTTTAACGGTAAATGATGTTTTACAAGTACACTCACTAACATTGTTATTTTGTGCATATACTCCTTTATAAGGGAGTATATATGCAAAATCGAGAATTTGCATAACCTCCCAATGGTGCCAATCCTTCAAACATAGCCTCCAATGCTCTCTTGTTCTGGAGTCATAAATTGTTTAGTCTAGTAAGGTCTTGTATTTTCATTGAATCAAAGCATCTCTTAACATATTTCTTTTGGTCTTAGTCTTACAAACACACGTTTGATGCACTTAAGGAAAATAGTTCTTTTTTATTTAATTTATTAAACTACTTTATGTATGTTTTTCAATGATGCATTTTATTTATACAGTAGACTCTCGATTAACTAGGATGACCAGGAAATGCCTAGTCCCGAAAATTCCAGATAATCCAAGTATGCAAATTTGGATAAATAAATTTGCAAAAATGATACAAAATGTAAAATTATTATACAATAGGACATTAATAATTTAATTAATACAAAAGATAGAGAATGAACACAAATTTTAATGTTGTTTTAGACTTACAATTAGTACAGTAAAAAATAGTAATGTAGTATTACAAAAATTTATCTCACAGTTTTGTGAAGAATGAAATGATAGAAGTCTGTTTTTGTTTTTCATTTACTCTTCGACGAATTGTGCTATGCAAATTTCTCACCATCATTTCTTCAGCAGGTGTGCTGTCATCTTTTTGCTCCTAGTATTTAAGTAACACCTCGGTGTGTGCCAATGCATCACCATGACTTAATTTTTGCTGAGGTATAAGATTGTCTTCATTGGTTGCAGGACATTCTTCGGTTTCCGAACCACAAGTGACACACAAAATGATATCATCATCAATTGAAACTTCGTACCATTCCAATTTTGAATCTTCAACTCTCTTAAAGATTTTTCTCTACAAATCAGTACTATTGTTGTCTTCTGTAGCAATGTCATTTTCTTCATCTGGTAAAATTACCCGCCATGATTTCTTAACTGTGGTGCTTTTTACTAATTTCCATGCAGCATCGACATAATAAATTGCATCCGAAACTGTGATATTTTTCCAAAAAGAAAGCAAATTATCCCATCCTTTCTCTACCGACTTACGGAGCAAATTTCTACGGTAAATTGTCTTAAGGTTTTGGTTAACACCCTGATCCATAGGTTGGATTTCAGCTGTCACATTTGGGAGCAGATATTTCACAAAGAAATTACCATCTTCTGATTTTAAAATTTTTTTGCTAGGCTTTATCCAACAGAACAACTTTTCGAGGAAGACCAACATGTTCCAAATGTTTTCGTACCGTAAGAACAAACTTTGTTTTAAACCAATCAGAAAAGATTCCTGTATTCATCCAAGCTGATTTGTTGCTGTAATAACTTACGGGCAAGCTGGAATCATTCCTAATTTTTGAAAACGCTCTCGGCTTTCTTGCAGTTCCAATAACGTACAAATTTTAAAAATGTGACCCGGAAGCATTAGCACTACACAATAATGTTAAGCGTTGTTTCTGCTTCTTACGTCCCGATGCATTTTTTTTTTTTTTTCAATTTTGTTTTTGTTTTTTGTTCATATGCTAATGTTTTTGTGGCAAACATTTCCAATATAAACCCGTTTCATTTGTATTGTATATTTGTTCGGCACTCAAATTTTCTTCACATATGAAATTTCGAAATTCTAAAACAAAGTTATCAGCTGTTGATTTGTCACTACAGAGTTTTTCACCTTGGAAAGTTATTTGACCATACCATATTGTATACCATATCTTTGCTTGAATCACCCACCTGCTTGAAGCATTGAAATCACCAGGTATTTTAAGTTCCATCTTCTTAAATTTTATTCTTGTAAGTTCTTTAAAATTGTAAGTTCTCTGAAAAAATGTTTGGCTTTCACCACATAAACAGCACCTCTCTGTTGGTTAAACCAAAAAACCATGACTTTATCTAAATCTTCAAGGTTTTCATTGTTTTTCTGTTAGACATTCCTCTTGGACTATCTGCAGTTCCAGCAAATTCAAGTAATTTTTGTTTCTTTTTTATAATATCACGCACAGTTTGATCACCAATCTCATATTCCCTCATTAATGATTTTACTGTATGTCCATTCTCCAATTTATTAATTACTTCCAGCTTTTGATTTATACTACTACTCTTTTGCGCTTCGATGTTACTTAAAGTACTTAAACTAGTAAACAATACTACGACAGTTGAATGTCTCACAATTTGTGACAACAATGGGAGAAAAACAGGTTGACTGGACGAGTCCAATACAATATGAAGAGTTCAGAAGAATGCAGACCGCCAAATCTGTAAGGGTATTCCAATTTCTGTATTGGGAGGGGAGGGCATCCCGGATAATCTGATCCAGTTAATAGAGAGTCTACTGTATGTTATATGCAGGCATGTTATATGCAGTGCCCTTTTCTTATTCCATGTCCTGGAACGGTCACTTCACAACGATGGGAAAGGAAAGGCATGAGGGATTGAGAAGGAAATACAGGAAATGAATGGGGCTTTTTTTAGAAGGAAAGGAATGGGTTTCATAAAGAATATCCATGAGCAGCTGTGAAAGGAAAGGCATGGGGGATTGAGAAGGAATGTAAGGAAATGAATGGGGAGACTTTTGAGAAAGAAATAATGAAAGGTTTCATAAAGAATATCCATGAGCAGCTGTGAAAGGAAAGGCATGGGGGATTGAGAAGGAATGTAAGGAAATGAATGGGGAGACTTTTGAGAAAGAAATAATGAAAGGTTTCATAAAGAATATCCATGAGCAGCTGTGTAAAAGAATGAAGGGAAAGGCATGGGGGATTGAGAAGAAATGTAAGGAAAGGCATGGGGGATTGAGAAGGAATGTAAGGAAAGGCATGGGGGGGGGGACTTTTGAGAAGGAAATAAAGAAAGGTTTCATAAAGGAAATCCATGAGCTATGTAAAGGAATGAAAGGAAAGACATGAGGGGGAGTTGAGAAGGAAATAAAGGAAACGTGTGGGAATTTTGTAGGAATAAGTATCATAAAGGAAAGACATGGGGGGAAGTTGAGAAGGAAATGTAGGAATATCATAAAGGAAAGACATGGGGGGGGGAGGTGAGAAGGAAATAAAGGAAACGTATGGGAATTTTTTTAGAAGGTAAGGAAAGACATGGGGAGGGGGGGTTGAGAAGGAAATAAAGGAAATGTATGGGAATTTTTTTTTAGAAGGTAAGGAATGAGTATCATAAAGGAAAGGCATGGGTGGCGGGATTGAGAAGGAATGTGAGGAAAGGCATGGGGGGACTTTTGAGAAGGAAATAAAGAAAGGTTTCATAAAGGAAATCCATGGGGGAGTTGAGAAGGAAATAAAGGAAACGTATCGGAATTTTATAGGAGTAAGTATCATAAAGGAAAGACATGGGGGGAGTTGAGAAGGAAATGAAGGAAACGTATGGGAATTTTGTAGGAATAAGTATCATAAAGGAAAGACATGGGGGGGGGGAGTTGAGAAGGTAATAAAGGAAACGTGTGGGAATTTTGTAGGAATAAGTATCATAAAGGAAAGAATTGGGGTGGAGTTGAGAAGGAAATGTAGGAATAAGTATCATAAAAAAAAGACATGGGGGGAGTTGAGAAGGAAATAAAGGAAACGTATGGGAATTTTGTAGGAGTGTGTATCATAAAGGAAAGACATGGGGGGGGGGAGTTGAGAAGGAAATAAAGGAAACGTATGGGAATTTTGTAGGAATAAGTATCATAAAGGAAAGACATGGGGGGGGGGAATTGAGAAGGAAATAAAGGAAACGTGTGGGAATTTTGTAGGAGTATGTATCATAATGGAAAGACTTGGGGGGGGAGTTGAGAAGGAAATAAAGGAAACGTATGGGAATTTTGTAGGAGTGTGTATCATAAAGGAAAGACATGGGGGGGAGTTGAGAAGGAAATAAAGGAAACGTGTGGGAATTTTGTAGGAGTGTGTATCATAATGGAAAGACATGGGGGGGAGTTGAGAAGGAAATAAAGGAAACGTATGGGAATTTTGTAGAAATAAGTATCATAAAGGAAAGAAATGGGTGGGGGGGGAGTTGAGAAGGAAATAAAGGAAACGTGTGGGAATTTTGTAAGAATAAGTATCATAAAGGAAATACATGGGAGTGGTGTTGAGAAGGAAATAAAGGAAACGTACAGGAATTTTTTTTGAAGGTAAGGAAAGACATGGGGAGGGGGGTTGAGAAGGAAATAAAGGAAACGTATGGGAATTTTGTAGGAATAAGTATCATAAAGGAAAGACATGGGGGGGAGTTGAGATGGAAATGTAGGAATAAGTATCATAAAGGAAAGACATGGGGGAGTTGAGAAGGAAATGTAGGAATAAGTATCATAAAGGAAAGACATGGGGGGAGTTGAGAAGGAAATAAAGGAAACGTGTGGGAATTTTGTAGGAGTAAGTATCATAAAGGAAAGACATGGGGGGGGGAGTTGAGAAGGAAATAAAGGAAACGTGTGGGAATTTTGTAGGAGTATGTATCATAATGGAAAGACATGGGGGGGGAGTTGAGAAGGAAATAAAGGAAACATATGGGAATTTTGTAGGAGTGTGTATCATAAAGGAAAGACATGGGGGGGGGGAGTTGAGAAGGAAATGTATGGGAATTTTGTAGGAATAAGTATCATAAAGGAAAGACATGGGGGGGGGGAGTTGAGAAGGAAATAAAGGAAACGTGTGGGAATTTTGTAGGAGTATGTATCATAATGGAAAGACATAGAGGGGAGTTGAGAAGGAAATAAAGGAAACGTATGGGAATTTTGTAGGAGTGTGTATCATAAAGGAAAGACATGGGGGGGGGAGTTGAGAAGGAAATAAAAGAAACGTATGGGAATTTTGTAGGAATAAGTATCATAAAGGAAAGACATGGGGGGGAGTTGAGAAGGAAATAAAGGAAACGTGTGGGAATTTTGTAGGAGTATGTATCATAATAGAAAGACTTGGGGGGGAGTTGAGAAGGAAATAAAGGAAACGTATGGGAATTTTGTAGAAATAAGTATCATAAAGGAAAGAAATGTGTGGGGGGGGAGTTGAGAAGGAAATAAAGGAAACGTGTGGAAATTTTGTAAGAATAAGTATCATAAAGGAAATACATGGGAGTGGTGTTGAGAAGGAAATAAAGGAAACGTACGGGAATTTTTTTTTGAAGGTAAGGAAAGACATGGGGAGGGGGGTTGAGAAGGAAATAAAGGAAACGTATGGGAATTTTATAGGAATAAGTATCATAAAGGAAAGACATGGGGGGGTAGTTGAAGAAAATAAAGGAAATGTATGGGAATTTTGTAGGAGTATGTATCATAATGGAAAGACATGGGGGGGTTGAGAAGGAAATGTATGGGAATTTTGTAGGAGTGTGTATCATAAAGGAAAGACATGGGGAGAGGAGTTGAGAAGGAAATAAAGGAAACGTATGGGAATTTTGTAGGAGTAAGTATAAAGGAAAGACATGGGGGGAGTTGAGAAGGAAATAAAGAAAGCGTATGGGAATTTTGTAGGAATAAGTATCATAAAGGAAAGACATGGGGGGGGGAGTTGAGAAGGAAATAAAGGAAACGTGTGGGAATTTTGTAGGAGTATGTATCATAATGGAAAGACATGGAGGGGAGTTGAGAAGGAAACGTATGGGAATTTTGTAGGAGTGTGTATCATAAAGGAAAGACATGGGGGGGGGAGTTGAGAAGGAAATAAAGGAAACGTATGGGAATTTTGTAGGAATAAGTATCATAAAGGAAAGACATGGGGGGGGGGGGAGTTGAGAAGGAAATAAAGGAAACGTGTGGGAATTTTGTAGGAGTATGTATCATAATGGAAAGACTTGGGGGGGAGTTGAGAAGGAAATAAAGGAAACGTATGGGAATTTTGTAGGAGTGTGTATAATAAAGGAAAGACATGGGGGGGAGTTGAGAAGGAAATAAAGGAAACGTACGGGAATTTTTTTTGAAGGTAAGGAAAGACATGGGGAGGGGGGTTGAGAAGGAAATAAAGGAAACGTATGGGAATTTTGTAGGAATAAGTATCATAAAGGAAAGACATGGGGGGGAGTTGAGAAGGAAATAAAGGAAACGTGTGGGAATTTTGTAAGAATAAGTATCATAAAGGAAATACATGGGAGTGGTGTTGAGAAGGAAATAAAGGAAACGTACGGGAATTTTTTTTGAAGGTAAGGAAAGACATGGGGAGGGGGGTTGAGAAGGAAATAAAGGAAACGTATGGGAATTTTGTAGGAATAAGTATCAGAAAGGAAAGACATGGGGGGGGAGTTGAGAAGGAAATAAAGGAAACGTGTGGGAATTTTGTAGGAGTATGTATCATAATGGAAAGACATGGGGGGGGAGTTGAGAAGGAAATAAAGGAAACGTATGGGAATTTTGTAGGAGTGTGTATCATAAAGGAAAGACATGGGGGGGGAGTTGAGAAGGAAATAAAGGAAACGTGTGGGAATTTTGTAGGAGTATGTATCATAAAGGAAAGACATGGGGGGGGAGTTGAGAAGGAAATAAAGGAAACGTATGGGAATTTTTTTAGAAGGTAAGGAAAGACATGGGGAGGGGGGTTGAGAAGGAAATAAAGGAAATGTATGGGAATTTTTTTTAGAAGGTAAGGAATGAGTATCATAAAGGAAAGGCATGGGTGGCGGGATTGAGAAGGAATGCGAAGAAAGGCATGGGGGGACTTTTGAGAAGGAAATAAAGAAAGGTTTCATAAAGGAAAGACATGGGGGAGTTGAGAAGGAAATAAAGGAAACGTATGGGAATTTTGTAGGAATAAGTATCATAAAGGAAAGACATGGGGGGGGGGGGGAGAAAGGAAACGTGTGGGAATTTTGTAGGAATGAGTGGCATGAGAGTTTGAGAAGGAAATAAAGGAAAGATATAGGAAATTTTTTAGAAGGGAAGGAATGGGTTTCAAAAAAGGCAACCCAAGAGCTATGTAAAGAATGAAAGAAAATCCATGAGGTGTACAAGAATGACAAATGCAAAAAAACATTTATTTTATTTTTTTCCTATAAATTGCAAATTTTTTTTGTGAATTTTTTGTGTGTATGTGTTCTGGGAATACAAGTCCTTTTTGATAAACCTGTTGGCAAGTTTCAAGTAGCAGTTTGCAGAATTCATGTCATACAATTTCACCAGCTGTTCTGTTGAGTGGGCAGCTCTCCACCTCTTCAGAGGTTGTATTCTTCTGTGACTTCAAACACCTATTGGATAAAGTTGGCTATTTTTAACAAGTTTTTCACACTATTAACCATTTTCAGAAAATTGTAACATAATTTTCATTAAGTAAAAATTGTTCTGACTAACGCAAAGTTTGAAATTTTTTTTTTTTATGGACAAAACTTCTGAAATCCACGATGCAAAGTCACACAAATATGAATATAAATTTTAAAAGTTTAAAAAAATTATATTAAATTGCTGGCTTGTCCAAAAAATGTTGTCATAATTTGAAGTAAAATTCATCCATTTACTGGACATAATCTCTTCATGATTACTGAAGTTGAATTAAATGAATTAAGGCTTACATAATAATAACTGACATTGTCTATTAGACATTTCAGAAAGCAAATCAAATTTATTTTTAGGGATCACCATTTCAATAAAAGCCACTAGCCAAAAGATATTGAGTTCCAGAATTTATGGAGGAACACATGTCCTCGGCCTTCCCTCCTCTTTGTGCAACAATAATGACCTGTTTTTTTTTTCTTATATAAAAATATTTTATTTTGGAATGAATATCATATCATGCAGTTCAAGTATTTTAATATTTTTTAAATTTGTCTTTTCAGAAATGTCAAGAAATCTGAAAATGGATGTCATTTTGTGCGGACTTAGAAAAAAAAAATATTTCACTTTTTTAAATAGAATAAATAACTTGAATTTCAATAAAAAGTTATGGCACTGGATTTTCAATAAAAGGTTATTGGCTTAAATAAGTTATTTATTCAATTCTATATCCTAGAATGGATGCACAAACTCTTGTTTGCACATGGCCCCACAAACATTTGTTTGCACAAACTCAATGCAAATATGTATTCTACATTTTTATATGCCTTCTATTTTTTATGAACAGGTAAGATTTCAAAAGAAATTTTATCTTCAGAGAGAATCATTTTTAAAAATGTTCCTGTTCTAAATAAGTTAACTTATTTACTCTTGATATCATTAGTAACTTTTTACTTAACGCAGTTCAATCTTCTAATAGCTGAGATTTCAAAAGAAATTTTATCCTCATAAGAGAACTCCTCTCTTGTAAGTCACATACTCACTAGCTGATAATAAATGCCTATTACTTGAATTCTAATGATCCAATAGCAGTTCAACCGCTCCTCTGATTGCTGCATGTTTAAATTCTCTTTGTCACCACAACCACTGTTGAAGGCCCAGACCACATGACTGACCCGAAAGCTTACAGTAGCTATTTGTGTGGCTGGACCACGTAAAAGGTTAAAATTCCTCTTAACTATTTGTAACCAATACTCCTCTTGATCCATACTTCTGACTCTGAAAAAGAATGACATCCTTGACTAGATATTTTTACTTTCTCATACTATAGAGAGTACTATTTTCACAGGATTTTGAGATACAAAAAGTGACTGTTGGTTGTAGACCCATAGTTCCAATTGCAAAAATGCCTTAAATAAAGTAGGAAGTTATGAAATAATAAATTACATGATACTACATATTTTTGCATTAAGTTGGGAAATTTAACATTTTATACAGCTCCTCTATCAGAAAAAAAAAAAAAAATCAATACTGTAATACGATCCAATTTGACATACTTATCAATGATTAAAATTTTCATTTGGAAATATGGAGGCACTCACAAATCAACAAGTTTCAAATAGTTACTAAACTTTTACCACTTATTCAAATTTATTTGATGCAGATATTTCATTAAAGCTATATTATGTCACAGTTGAATTAAGCATTCTGCCTAACTAGAGCGTTGTGCAATAATGCCGAATCTGATTTTGATTTACGGCAAATACAACTCACCTCCTGGGAATACTGTCTTTGTTTCCTATACAGCTGGCATCCTCCTACACTTTTTATTTTGATCCTTTCATCTTGGATATGGCTCAGGAAGACGAGAACTAATGGGAAAATGATAAAATAGATATTTTAGTCTGTTTCTCCTGCTATCCACATGCGAGTGTCCGAGTCGTAAGTCCTGAACAATGTCTTCCACCCAATTCTCATTCTGGTGGAAATTGCGCAATGTGTTAGAAACCTATGGAGCCAACAGTGATTTTAAATTGTCTTTGTTATTTTCAAAAATTGAAGGGAATACTTATTTATCCATAGATTTTATTAGGAAAATATCTGACAAAATCACAAGGTTCTGTTTTATTGACCTTATTTAAGTCTTAAACTTTTAACCAGTATCACCAGATTGTCTTTAATTTCAAATACAAACTATGGGAAAATATTGTTGTAAAACCCTATTGAATGATTTCTGTGAATCCATTTAATGGATTCATGAATTTTGGTGATTACAAGAGTATCGAGAAAGTGGTGTAAGTCAGAAAGTTATTTCATCCTAAATTGGAGTTTTTGATATCCAGATTTTACTTTAGTTTAACTAAATTAAATATTGACAACAATTTTGTAATTTAATGTTTTTTGCTAGATGTGTTGCATAAAAAGTTAATTATTTCTTTATAAAAATACTGCTCATCATTTAAATTAGTATTTCATAACTTCCTGCCTTATTTAAAGCATTTTTGCAATTAGAACTAAATGGTTCAAAAAACTCTTCCACTGTTCCCTTTGTGTGAGACACTCTGTACATGTTTTAGGACCTCCCAAACACTCCATCTGTCAGAGATTAATTTCTTGCCAAAAATTTTAATGCTTCATTAATGTTTGTCTTTGTTAATGAAAAATCCAAAGAAATTCGAGTGAAAACTTTATATTTTCTTAACATGGTAGCATAGGACATAATTATGCATAAATGAAGTTATTTATGGCTCAATGAACACGAAACTTAACATTGGAGTGAAAAATAGCTGCAATACAATTTTTGTGTTCATGAAGTTATGGAGAGGAGGAAGCACATTATCAAATTTGGCATCAATAGAAAGATTTCTTCAAGTCCTTCAAAATGAAGGGTACCATGCTATGCAAATAAAGTGTTGGGTCATATATGTTTTATTAAAAGTGGTCATTTTGAGTTGATGGAGGGAGGTGAGCTTAGTTAAGTTTTCCTTCATCCAGCGGAAGTGGCTTTATTAAGAGACTAACTTATGGGTTACAATTTCAAAGACACATGCGCCCATTTTTGTTTGGAATTCAATATAATTAGGAGAAGTTCCCTTCTTCAATTAATTAAAATCTGTCTTCTGTGATGCATTTAAAATAAATTACGAACCTGTTTAGAGTGAAGATATTCTTCTCTTCTTGCATCACCCTGTATAGACTGTGTTAGGCACTCCACAGTCCATGGGCCATCTTTCGCTTACTCAAAAAGATCTATCCAGGAAGAAAACCACATTTTATTTCTTGTAATAACTTAGGACTAACAAGAAGTTGTTTTTACTCTGTATGGAAAATCCATACTCTAACTAATACTCAATCTGATCCATGAATGAAAAACAGTTATTACTTGTAAACATCCTTTTCTTATAAATATTGCAATGGACCTTACCTTTAATATACTAAATAAGTGTAGTAAAAGTGTTGTGGGTTGTTGGGACCCAGACCGTCCGACCTACCAGAAAGGTGTAAGGTAACTGTTTGGACGGCCGGGAAGTGCCACCCAATTTGGACCGGAACCCAGTGGGGGAGGCATCCACAGGGACCGTACCCTCCTTCCCCTACCACCAACCTCTCGGAAGGACTTACGGACCCACATGTTTAACGTGATCGTACTCCGCGTGAACACGGCGGCAGTTTTGGCAGTGGCTGGAATCGAACCCGGGCCTACCGAGTGCAACTCCAGCGTGCTAACCAATGGGCTACCGCGCCCCATGTGTAGTAAAAGTGTGTAATAAATAAATGCATTTAGATCATTTTACTGTTCCAGTCCAAATAATGTTTATAACAAAACGGTTGTGACTTTAGAAATGCCCTAACTTTTTCTTGAAATACAGGGAAACATATCTTGGGTTAAGCATTATCTAACATTTTTTTTTTTAATTCTATAAATAAAATAAGCTACTTTAATAAGCTACTACCTACTGCACCTGTTTTATTAAAATGAAAAAATTAAATAAGTTCGCTCATATTAAATTATATATTTTGATGTACTTTTTACTACACATGTGTATTTATCCCTACATTTTACTTTTACTGGACACCTCAAAAGAATCTTTGAAATGATGTGTGGTAACACAACATGGAAATAGTAGTTTATTTATGATCTTAAAGTTTACTCATTTCTAACACTTTCCATCATAGTTGAAAAATGTTTATGACTTTGTTTCTGTCTGTCCATTCGCATGATCACTGCTGTAAAAATGTCTTTATCAAAATGAAATTTTAGTATGTTGATGAGGCCTGTGGAATGTATGGGAATGCACATGAATAATATCGCCCAATTTGTTTTGGATTGGTCCAGGGTTGACAACTTGTGAAATAAGTTGAACCCTACGGGACCTCATTTTTCAAACATTTTTTCAGCAAATTTAAAATTCACAAATTGTTTCGAAAATTTTAAGAAATATTATTTAAATGATCCCATAAAATATATAAAAAAAATTTTAGGTTCGGCAGTTTATAAAAATGAAAATAATAATGACATGGAGTTTGAATCGACAATTTTCAACATGACACCCATATTATATGAAGAGATTACACGCCCTACTTCAAAATAAAATAGGACATCCATCTTTTCTTCCTAGTGTAAAAATCGTGTTTTTAAATTTATATTTACTTATGCATCCTAAAACAGCTTTATTTTTGGTTATATTCTGTGCCAACGCAATTACAATATTGAGTTTAAATGATCCTCCAACTTCGATTATTTCTACAACGAAGCTTCATTTTAATGGATGCAAAATGTTACAAGTCAGTTTTTAACTCTGGAGTCTGGAATAAAAGTGATATGAATGGAATATTCCCTGCTTTTACACAGAGAACCAGATTTTCCAGGTACAAATTGCTGCTCAAGTCTCAGGACGGTTTATATTTCGATGACGTCATTTGAATCCAGTTCATTTTCTTTCGATGAAGTTTTAAGTTTTCAAGTATAATAAATGATTGCAGTACTGTGATCATTTAAAATATATCAGTGCTGTATATTAGAGATGTTTAAATGACATTGCATTTGAGTTGGAAAGTGATTGATGCATGATTGATCTTTCTTGTTTAAATATTGAGATGGGTTCATAACTAAATCAAATGGAATATGGTTTCTAGTAACACTGAAATATCTGGAGAACGATTTGTATGTGAATAGCATATCTCTGTCTGAAATAGGAGCATTACAAAAATGGGAAATACTTTGGGAGCTTCTATCTCCAAGAATAAACAATATGCTCACACATTTTTTATTCATTCATTTTTACTTTTTTATGCACTGAGCTAAGTGAGTGGAAATCAAAATTAACAAGCACAATCTTGATTTTGTCCAATCCGTCTCAGCTTCAAGACTAAGGAAAAATCAAAATTTCGAATGAGGGGTGATGGTGCAAAGAAATAATAAAAAAAAAAAAAACTCAATCTTTTTGCCTAATAATCGAGCCGTTAGAATTTTAGTTTTGGTCTCATCTTCTAGGTAAACGGAAAAATTCGAATTAGGGCGACGATGTAAAGAAATTATTAAACAATTTTTCAAAATGATCGAGTACGAGGGATTGGAATAAAAACAGTCATTTTGATATAAAAAAGTAGGAGTTTTAATTCCCACCCCTGTATAATGAACGTCCCTTGCTGAAATAGGCAGTGCTTTGGAAGCGACAAAAATCCCATATTGTGGGAGTTAGCAATAAAACTTTGAATTTGTAGCAAGAACATTTGCATAGTGTATGTTACTTTATGCAAATAAGTGGAAAGAAATGAAAATATTTCCATTTTTTATCTGATTAAAACAATATATAAAATTTTCTCCCAAAATTCGGTCCCGAGGGAAATCGATACGGAATGGGGCAAAAGTTGAAAACTGCATTTTATTATGTGCAATGAAATGAAATCCATAATTTAGACCCCTTCGTTAACAAACATCATAAAACTAAATGGGCTAAATATATGCTGTGTTGCATAATTACATTGCTTAATATTTTGTGTCTTTCATCACCCATCATTGTGTCAAATAATAGCAAGATTTGGTATTTTCGCAATTTTTAAAAGTGCTAAAATGTGTTATTTACCAAAATTTATATATTTTATGAAAAACTGCTAAAATTCGAGAATTTTCAGTAATTTGCGTTTCTTGGGAAAAGCAACCACATGCTACAAGACTAGATTTTTTTTTAGGGGGGGGGGAAATGCTAAAAAGGGAAATTTCTTTAAAACAGCACAAAAATGTATGATTTTTGAGAAAAAATGTTAAAAAGCACGATTTCGTGTAAACAGCGCTGAAATTCTTGACTTTTTAGAGAAAAAAAAGAACCCGTTAAAATTTGCAATTTTATTCAAAATCACTAACATCCACATCAAGTGTTAATATTTATGGTAATTTATTTAAAAGTGCTAAAAACTGCCTTTTTGATCTCGCATCTTTTCTAAAAAAATCGTGAATTTCGAAAAATTAACGGGTGTGTGTTTTAAGTAGCTTGTAAATTATTCTTTTCAAATTTTACAACAGACATTTTAAATGCTCTTCAGTTTTTATTCTTCCCTTAAATGGACTTAAAAAAACCTCCGGGGGAGGGCTATTAACGTCACAACCACAAAAATTGTATTGCACAACTATTAAACTATTAAGTCTCGAGATAAGTTCTAAATTTTTCGATATCAAAGCCGGATATAAAGTTTTGGGAAAAATCATTTGAATGTGTGACAGCTATCATGTATGCACACCCTTCCGAAAACAAAACGTGTTCAGGAGGTCCTAAAGTATATAAAAATCCAGTACGAAAATTTTCGCATATACAAGTAGCGGCGCGCGCGCAGCAAAATACCTCCCTCCAACTTTTCTGTAAACAATATTTATAATAACCTTCATTTACAAAAAGTAAATAAAAATTGTTGATTATTGTAGTGCACTTCTCTTCTTAGTTTTTAAGGACATTTATCAGAAGGGAAATTTTTTTTCTTACAAAGTAAATTTTTGCTCAATTATTCTTTGCAATAATATTATATATTATTGCAAATATAATAATAATTAATAAATATTGCTATATTTATTATATATTGCAATAATTAATAAATATTGCTATATTTATTATATATTGCAATAATTAATTTTTTATTATATATTATAATTTATTGATTAATGACAATTTATCTGATTAATGATAATTCTGAAAAAAATAATCTGATTAATGATACTTTAAGATTGATGAGGATACTTTATAAATGTAACGATATAATGATACTTTATAATATTCTGAATAAATGATTTATTTAAGGAAAAATAATTAATAAATACAAAATAATATTAAAATATAAATACAAATATTATTAAAATAATTTAAGCAAAATTGCTTTAGGATGCAGCAAGGCAAGGTATCCTCGGATAACTGTGGGCCGGAACCCAAAGGAAGAAACGGGTCCCTGACCCACAGCGATACATTTGCGTTGCTGCCATTATTTGGAATGACTAAGAAGTCGATGATGATTATTTTAATTGGGTGAATTTGGAGTGGGGTCTAAAGGGGTCATGGAAGGACTTTCTATACAAAGTGCCACATTTGTGTTACATGCCAGGGCAACCATGAAAAACCCAGCACGCACAGCCGTCTGACCGGATCGGGATTCGATCTCGCAGTCCTCGGCATCCACTCCCCGACATTTAGTGGTCAACGTCTTGACCTCTCGGCTGCGGGTGGGCCGAGACAGGAGGAACTTTTGCCCATCCTCTTAACGAAATAGATCAAATCTCAATAGCCTGCGTGTCAATCAATAAATTGATTTAATTAAAATAACTCGAATAAATTGAATTTTGAATTGTCGTTCATGTAATTAGAGTCGAAACGGTTTTAGCACGCTTCAAGCAACGTTTTTGAGAGGATGAAAAGGTACGAACGAAATGGGGAACAGGAACCCCATCGCGTCGAATCAATTACCCAGAACTTTCAATAATTTCATATCATTTCTTATAATTAAATAATTATTTCTTATACTTTGTTTCCATGGCTTCTATTTCTTAGGAGTTATTCTGTTGAATTCGAAATCTTTCATTGGATAACAGTCTCGCGGTGCTGCACGTTTGACACAAAATTTAAAAAGTGTTCTCTTTTCATATGTAATAGTATGAGACACATTGGAACATCATTCTCGTAGATTCCATTCACGTGAAAAGATACTCTTTGAAATAGTTTTGTATTGTTCGCCAAAAGTTATATATTTATTTTTCTATAAAGTTCCCCTTCGCCAACTGTAAATTAATATTCTTGAATCAAAATAGGGTTATATAATAGGGACTTATTGTTAGTTAATTGAGTTTCTAAAGGTGATGTAACCGTTATTTATTGATAATTCCTTTCGTATAAGGATATGTATGGCGTGCTTAAAGTCTCGCTTTTTATTCGTTCACTAGCCGCCTCGCTACCCTTGAAAACTCTGACCGTGGCAAACTCGCTGGCGCCATAACCCCGTGGAGATAACAAAGTTTGTTACTTTCCTTATATACATAATGTATAAGGAAAGTATTGTGACGGGGTCGAAAATTCGAATTCGAGTTTTCGACGGGAGAGCACGTTTCAAGCATCCCTAATCACGAATCAAACATTTTTGAAGTGATGTCTGTGTGTGTAGGTCTGTGGAGACGATAACTGACGAACGAATGGACCGATTTGAACCAAATTTTGTACAAAAATCACAATCCGTAAACACTGGAAGCCTATTAGTCCAGTCAGTAGATACATTGTACCTTGCAAAAGGTGGAGTAGAAGATTTTTTTTTTTTGCATTTGTATATACTGATGCCAACATGAAAAAACCAAGTTATCCAACATGGCCGACCCCGGGAGAACTTTTGGCGGCCGAAAAACCACGAAATTTTATGACTTTTTTTGTTTTTTTCAGAATATCTCAGAAACGATCGACTTTTGCGATTCTTTCTCAATATAAAATTTAAAGATAATTAAATTTCCTACAATTTTTACTATTACAACTATTTTATAGCACAAATAGTAAGCGCACTACAGCTTCTTAAAATCTGACATTTTTTCTCTACTTAGTAAAAAAACGCATTAACACCCCTTGCCCACCTGACCCCGCAGTCACAATTCTCCCCCTCACATTTCGCAGACGACTCGATCAGATCCCAATAACAACACATGTTCATATTGTACAACTGCAACATATATTATACTTCACACTACATTTTATTATGATGTTCTACCTACACAGAAGCGATATTTGAATGTGAATGAATAAATATGGGGATGATAATAAGCGAAATAATAATAAAGCATTAATAAGCAAAAATTCATGACGTGTGTGTTGTAATTCAACTAATTTTCTAGGTATAATGCATTAACATAATGAATAATAATACCAATGCACCAAATTAAATTTAAATAATCTCCACAAATGGCCAAACTTGTTTAAAGTACAAAAACAAATAATTATCTTCAAAAACACAAATTGCAGAAATTTAACATTTATATACAAATTACAAGAAGATTCATACAGGTTTGAAACAATTAAAGAAAGGAAATTAATAAGTAAAACTGAAAACATACATATTTATCTTCTTCGAAGACGTTTTGAAGATGTGTGTTCTTCTTCGGGTTCAGCAACCGTCGGAGGTGGAAGGAAGTTGTCATCATCAAGTTGTTCATCCACGTGTTGCAGTGGTTCCAAAAGCTGGTGGAGTAAGTCATCTTCCTCTTCAGTATCATCCAAAGATGAAATTGGTACGACATTGTCACACCCCATGTCACTGCAGTGCTTGCACTTGCTGGAGCATTTCAAACCTGCCTTGCGACAAGAGCAGGGCCCACTACACCCTTTCTTGCAAGCGCAAGACATACTCTTCAGAAGATTCTCAGATGCTGAATTTCTTTTTGTGTCAGCAGGCAATAGACCTTCTATGCTGCACGCCCAACCCGTAGGAATGGTAGCGTGCAGCATCGCACGTAGGTGGTAGTCGTGCGAGATTTATTTTTCTGTTGGAGACTGATTTTGCAAACAGATTAAATCGCGAAGTGTTCAAGGATTGGTCGGAATGGATGTCGCCTGTGTATAATGTTTTCAGAATTTCTTCTCCAACTGCAGCTATGTCATCGTGACTGCTGAGTGGAGCCATGAATGTTTTAGTGACTTTCTTCACTTCAGGCGATTTGTTGACAATCTTGCACAATTTAATTTTGCCTTGACTAAAGATGGCTGATGTGGAATCACATCCACTAAATGCATGTATGAACAGGATATTGCCTGGGTCGAACTTAAATGATATAGTTGAAAATAATACATTGCCAGCATTCCCTCTCCTAGGCTTAAGAAAGAATAAGTTGCTGAATGACTGGTCTAACCCTGTCATCAGAACTAGCAGATCGATATCCTTCCCAACTATGATCACATTTTCAAGTTCTTTTGCCGTCGAAATGGCAGTGTTGACGATCAGTAAGTCAGCGTCCTCTTGAGCATGCTTGACTTCAATATCACACTCTTCAAAATTGACTTTCAGAAGTTCGATCAGACGACTCTTGTTTTGATTATTTGCCAAACAATTTTCTCAGCTAACACAGCAAATGTCGGCTGCTATTTGCTGTGTTAGCTGAGCGACTAGACTAGAAAATTTGAAAGTCATTTGCAGATTTAGCAGTGTTTGGCCATATCCATATCTGAAGTGCTGGTAAAGAAAATTTTGTAGCAGATGATATGCAGTAGTGATGTGTTTTCTCAAGAAAACAAGCTCGTTAAACACAAACACAATTTATTTGTTGTGAGATCCATTGCATCAGATGAAGTTACAAAATAAAACACTGTAACATTCGTTGCAAAGCAAAATTATATACAATGAGCTAGCAAGCTCATGAAAAAGATTGTAAACAGTTTTTATGACTAGGCACACACTCTCAGTTACTATAACATCGGTAAGTAGAAAAAAACAGCTACTGTACCACACATGCCGTGCACGTTAATGAAGCCACCATCATCAGGTCACACGTCATGGCTTTAGAAGTTAGACTACTCTCTACCGATCAAGGTCTGCCTTCCATACAAGGTCTTTCACCGTCGATCACCGTCTGATCGATCTGACTATACGTCGAGTCTTAAGTCTGCATAACTACAAGATCTTAAACTCTGAAAAGTCTCCCACGTCTACTACATGGTCAGTCAAGGTCTGTAAAGTCTCTGAATAACTGAGAATGTGTCCTATCATATATACACTGTGATGGGTACGCTCCGGAACACAACCGTTGACGGCAGCGCCCTCACTATATGCAAAACAGATGCGCGCGCGGCGAGAAGGCGATTTGCATGAATGGCATGTTCTGTTCCCGTCACGAGTCGTTCACGAGAACGGTAGAACCATTCTAAAAATGTAAACACGTTCTCGCGATAACGAGAATCGCGACGAAAACAGAACCAAGTTTCCAACAATCGGCCCCCTCATGCAAAACCCCAAATCTCGGCGCACGTGCTATCAATCAATGAAATTATTCTAAAAAACATAACAGCAAAAATGTCAAGTTCTTTAGTATCCAGCAAAAACATAAAGTATATATATTACTTTTCATGTTAAGCAAAAAAAAATTTATCATTGAAAGAAAATTTTAGATATCATTGAAACACTAAGTTCCAAAAAATTTAATTTAAGTCAAAATTTAAGTTTCAAGAAATTTAAGTATGATAATTTAAATTTAACATTTAAGATTAAAAATTTTACTATAAATATCAAATTCAATTTGTGTAGAAAATTTTATGTATAATTATTAAATTTAACATTTAAGATTAAAAATTTCACTATAAATATCAAATTCAATTTGTGTAGAAAATTTTATGTATAATTATTAAATTTAACATTTAAGATTAAAAAATTTTACTATAAATATCAAATTCAATTTGTAGAAAATTTCATGTATAACTATTAAATTTAACATTTAAGATTAAAAAATTTCACTATAAATATCAAATTCAATTGTGTAGAAAATTTGATGTATAATTATTAAATTTAACATTTAAGATTAAAAAAATTTCACTATAAATATTAAATTCAAGTATGTAGAAAATTTTATGTATAATTATTAAATTTAACATTTAAGATTAAAAATTTCACTATAAATATCAAATTCAATTGTGTAGAAAATTTGATGTATAATTATTAAATTTAACATTTAAGATTAAAAATTTTACTATAAATATTAAATTCAATTATGGCTGTTCATTATCTCTGTCCAAGACCAGTATACATAATTAATACTAATAGCAATGACACAGATAATGAAAGATTTTTTTTCTTTTCTGTGTTGTATTCAAATTTAAATAAGTGGTTTGTCATCAATGAATCATAGCCAAGTGTATGATAACAAGGAGTAAACACACAAAATAAATATACATAAGCATAACTGTCTTATGCGGGAATTGAAAACATGGATATATATATACATTCAGTGTAATGTGAAAAATTTTAGAAAGTTCATTGTCAACAATACACATATATATACTCTAGATACAAGTATCTGCATCACAGAGGGAGGAGTAATTTATACGATATCCTAACCATATTTTGTAAAAGAAAGAAAAAAAAATTTAGAAGTTACAAATTTAATCATTTTTGTTTTTGGAAATTTGATTACAAAAATTTAATGCTAAAAATTCCTCAAACATTTGGCAAATCTTATTAATGTACTGCCTATGATGTATAAAAATTTTGTTATTGATTTCAGCAAATTCCACACCTAACAGTTTTTGGACCTTCCCTAGAGTTTTGATATCAAATTCTCCCTTTAGCAAAGAAACTGCATGATCAATATCACCTATTATTTCTATGTTGCTTGCCTCTGGCCTGGATTTGATATCCCTCTTTTCTCTGAAGTTAAACAAATTTTGGTCATAATGTATGTTAGCCTTAGCACAGAATTTTTTAACATCATTATGACTTCTCAGCCTATGTTTATCACCCCTCACTGAGTAGTAAACATCAGTTCGAGTTCCATCAGGCCTGGGTACAGCTTTCCTTTCCCAATCTATGTTTGAACAGGGGGTCAGATCGGAATCAGCAGGAGAGTCCTCTTCCTCACTAGTATGACTAGTGTCATGGCTCTCACCTGCTTCTTCCTCTGACTCACTATCCAAACATCCCGATCCTGAATCTGATGTTCGAGTAAAACCCGATTTCTTTTGGGTGAAGTTTCTAGGTCGAATGGGGTCCAGGACGCCTTCCGCTGCTTCCATCTCCTCAAAACGGACATTGCTTATTTCTAATATTTTTCCTTCTTTCACAAGAAGAATTCTATAGCCCCTGGTATTTTCCGCATATCCTACCATAACTCCCAGTTGAGCTCTTAGGTCTAGCTTCTTCCTAAGCTGTTTTGCTATACCAGCATAAGCCTTACATCCAAAAACTCTGAGATGGGATACAGCAGGCTTCTTCCCATAGTACAATTCGTGTGGAGTTTTAACTTTAAATTTATGGCAAATCCTGTTCTTTGTATAAGTAAAACATAGGATTGCCTCTGCCCACATTTTGTCACCAACTTTGCTTTGATTAAGCATTGCCTTGACACAATCTAACGCTGTCAGGTTGAATCTTTCAGATACCCCGTTTTGTTCGGGTGTATAAGTGTTAGATCGTTCATGCTTAATCCCTAACTTTTTCAAAAAAGCTTTAAATTGACCGTGACAAAATTCCATGCCGTTATCAGTACGGATGCACAAAATCTTTTTGCCTAATTGTCTCTCCTGACAAGCTTGAAAATCCTGAAAAACTTTGAACACATCTGATTTTTGTTTTAAAATAAAAACAAACACCTTGCGGCTAAAATCGTCTGTAATAGTCAAGAAGTATTTGTTTCCCCCCAATGAAGCTACAGGCATTGGACCACAAACGTCCATGTGCAGTAATTGCAAAGGTTCTGTAGATCTAATCCTGCCTATTGGTTTGTACGAAACTCTCTTAGATTTTGCAAGTTTGCAATGAATGCAATTTACTTTTGCATATTTTAATTTTGGGAGTCCGTTTGCCGCGGAAACTTTACTTGTTTGGTGCAAGTAGTCTGAGTTAATATGGCCATATCTTCTATGCCATAATTCAGTTTTGTTCAGAATTTCAACTGTTGAACCACTAATTTTATTTGACTTTGATTTTAAATCAGATTTGTTTTTCCTTTTATTCAAGTTAGGCTTAATTTTGTTTTGACTTTGACTATTTGTTGCAGGGGTTTTTCTAACCTGTTTAGAATTTTTGTCCCTATCCTGATCTCCTTTACGGCCCTCAACACTACTATTTAAACTTTTAGTTGAGTACTGTGGTTTTAAGAAATACAATCCTTCTTTACGTTTAGCGTAAAAGAAATTTTCTCCCTCAGGAGTCTTAAACCATAGAACACCTTTGGCTGCACTAAAAGAATAGCCCTGCTCTTCTAATACAGATGCGGCCAACAAGTTACGCCGTAATTTTGGTGAATACATAACATTTTGTAGCACAATATTATTTGTATGATCTTTAAATTTAACATACATGTTCACCGTTCCAATAGCCTCAACTGGGCTTTCCATATCACCCACTGCTAGCGACATAGATGTATCCTTACATTTATCAAATTTTGAAAACATTTTAACATCATTACAAAAGTGTCGCGTAGCAGCGGTGTCAATCACCCAGCTGAGCCTATTGTCAGGATTATCAACAATATTAGCTTCTACATTTATATTTGAAAATACTTCAATAATACTAGAGCTAGTCATCTTTTTCAATTTTGGGCATTGTGCCTTTACATGACCAGTTTTATTACACATAAAGCATGGTCCTATGACCTTAATAGACTTTTTAACTTTGGTGACATTTTTACATTTAGCGTTAACATTTGAAAAATATACAGATGAATTGGAACTTACATTATTATTGTCATGATCCTTCCTCAACTGTCTAATCCTGCCCTCCTCCAAGGAGAGTTCTTTCTGAATTTTATCCAATTTAAAATCAGTATCGCTCCAGCGATAAATGATTTGGATGATACTCTGGTACTGGGCTGGGAGATACCGGATGGCTTGGAATGCCACGTACACATCCTCCACGGGGTGATTCACGTTCTTGAGCTTGGTGACAGCTTTCCTTATCCTCGTACAGAATATGTCGATGGGCTCCTCGATTTCCGGGCGTAGACTGAAAAACTCGTCCAACAGATGAACTAAATTAGCGCGCGTTGGGGCCTCAAAATGCGCCTCCAACTTCTCCCACGCATCCGCCGGGCTGTCGTCGATGTCGAGCAGTTCTCTGTACTCCGCCGAGATATTTCGAAACAGGATGGAAAGTGCGCGGTCGCTGCTGCGCATGTACTCCTCTCGCTCGCGGCGTGACGTAGATTCGTCGACTGGTAATGCAGTACGGTTGATGTGGCCGTAACATCCTTCTCCTTTCAGGATAAATGAAATTTCATTACGCCAGGTGACGTAATTGTCCCTGTTTAACGCTTCTATGCCGTTGCTCACCTCCATAGTCTTTAACTGTGACTAGAGTGCGTTGTTTACCTTTCTGCTTGATGCAAATGGCGCCGGTCGCGGCCCCCGTCGATGGAATTCACAACTCTTCACTGCTGCTTTATCACGGATAAAAGTTATGGCCTTGACATACTACGGCCCATAACCAAATGTCGGCTGCTATTTGCTGTGTTAGCTGAGCGACTAGACTAGAAAATTTGAAAGTCATTTGCAGATTTAGCAGTGTTTGGCCATATCCATATCTGAAGTGCTGGTAAAGAAAATTTTGTAGCAGATGATATGCAGTAGTGATGTGTTTTCTCAAGAAAACAAGCTCGTTAAACACAAACACAATTTATTTGTTGTGAGATCCATTGCATCAGATGAAGTTACAAAATAAAACACTGTAACATTCGTTGCAAAGCAAAATTATATACAATGAGCTAGCAAGCTCATGAAAAAGATTGTAAACAGTTTTTATGACTAGGCACACACTCTCAGTTACTATAACATCGGTAAGTAGAAAAAAACAGCTACTGTACCACACATGCCGTGCACGTTAATGAAGCCACCATCATCAGGTCACACGTCATGGCTTTAGAAGTTAGACTACTCTCTACCGATCAAGGTCTGCCTTCCATACAAGGTCTTTCACCGTCGATCACCGTCTGATCGATCTGACTATACGTCGAGTCTTAAGTCTGCATAACTACAAGATCTTAAACTCTGAAAAGTCTCCCACGTCTACTACATGGTCAGTCAAGGTCTGTAAAGTCTCTGAATAACTGAGAATGTGTCCTATCATATATACACTGTGATGGGTACGCTCCGGAACACAACCGTTGACGGCAGCGCCCTCACTATATGCAAAACAGATGCGCGCGCGGCGAGAAGGCGATTTGCATGAATGGCATGTTCTGTTCCCGTCACGAGTCGTTCACGAGAACGGTAGAACCATTCTAAAAATGTAAACACGTTCTCGCGATAACGAGAATCGCGACGAAAACAGAACCAAGTTTCCAACAAGAACTAGCAGATCGATATCCTTCCCAACTATGATCACATTTTCAAGTTCTTTTGCCGTCGAAATGGCAGTGTTGACGATCAGTAAGTCAGCGTCCTCTTGAGCATGCTTGACTTCAATATCACACTCTTCAAAATTGACTTTCAGAAGTTCGATCAGACGACTCTTGTTTTGATTATTTGCCAAACAATTTTCTTGGGCGACTTGGTGTGATCGTATTCACTTCAAAGATTACTTCAGGGGAATGGTGCATCCTCATACGCCGCAATCGCTCAGATCTTTTGGTGCCAGTACGTGCAGGATACCCATCGAATACAACCACAACTCACGATCCATAATTTCTCTTAAGAAATGAAGAATAATGTTTAGTTATGGTAGCAAAGGAAGCATTTTGAGGCCAAATAACTTTGTGTAGGAGGTATCCTCCATCTGTAACAGCTAACTGTTTCTTCCCTGCAATTTCTTTGCAATCGACTGGGGTGAAAGCCATGTATAATGAAGACTTTGTACCTTTCCGTATGCCTTCTTCGGAGAAAAGTGATATCAGGTAGGGTGCAAGTTCATAAGTAAAAAACATTTTTAAGTCTTCATCAGACTGTTTCGAAAGACACAATCTTTGGAAAAATGTCAGCGGATCAATAGCAATTACTTTGAGTGTTCCTGCTTTAATACTGCTGACAACCGATGCAAGGGTTACAACCTTGTCTTTCCTCTTGAAGGTCACATTTTTAAAATTTCCCATGAGCGACCATTGTCATAACCCTTTCCATGCCAACCTCTTGAGCCAAATGACAGTTTACATCTGCTCCTCCAACAATACCACTGCTTAATGACATTATGGCATCAATGTCTGAAAAGGGGGGATGTTGAGAAAGCAACTCTCGCAGTCTAATTGAGTCACTTCTGTCTCTGTCGATACGAGAACTTCGTATGTCCACGTGCTGCTCTGATGTTTCATAATGTACATCCCAGAATTGTTCAATTTCATCACAAACATTTTGCATGAATATCATTGCCAAAGTCCATTTTGCCAAAACACCGTCTGAAAATCCTCTCCCACGTGTGACCCCTCCACAGGCTTTCATACTCCTCATAAGTGTCTGTTCAATGGTCTGGTCAGACGAAATTCCACACCAGCACTTATTGGAGCGTCTTATGGTGAACTTCCCTTTAGTGGAGAAGTCGTGAAATTCAGTTGGGTCCATTAATTGTTCTACTTTCAACATGTCTTGAAGGTAGAGATGCCCACTTTTGGCGTAAAAGAAATGGCCAGCTGCATGGAAAAATGGTAGTGCTTTTTGAATGGAGTCAAGATGAAGCTTCCAGTTACCTGTCCGCTCAGCCTCAGTGAACTGTTTGAGGAGTGTTGTTATACGAAAATATTGAACCCATAATTTTGCTGTGGGTCCCTTACATTCGAGCACACACAAGGCTTGTCTAAATTTTGCAGCAATACCCATTAGACAGGCATTATTGGTGCAGGTTGTGAGTAATATCGCTTATCTCGCTTTCAGCTGTGAAGCAGCCGCCATTCCTCAAGGCCACCCCCAACTGGCTACGTTTCCCATCTCCCTCCCCATCCTCCGACACCTTTTCATGCATCCAATATTTTACGCATCAACAATATAATCAAAAGAAGTGTTGTGCATTTGGAGGAGAAGTAAATAGAAATTAAGAGTAAAATAAAACCGATTTTTATTTTGAGTTTTATCAAATTGAGAAAAAAATGTTAACTTTCAAAAATCTGTAGCACACTTACTATTCGTGTTATAAAAAAGTTGTAATTGTGAAAATTGTAGGAAATTTAATTATCTTTAAATTTTATATTGAGAAAGAATCGCAAAAGTCGATCGTTTCTGAGATATTTCGAAAAAATCAAAAAAAGTCGTAAAATTTCATAGTTTTTTGGCTGCCAAAATTTCTCCCGAGGTCGGGCATGTTGGATAACTTGGTTTTTTCATGTTGGCAGCAATACATACAAATACAAAAAATAAAATCTTCTACTCCACCTTTTGCACGGCAAGCCCCTTTTTCCATACATTATTGACTGTACTATATTGCTTTTATACGTAATCGAATGTTCAGAACTCCCCTAAATTTTCGAATAAAATTTTGAAAAAATCGTCAAAAAATCAAAACCTCTAATCAAGTTAAGCAAATAGACATTTCTTATGTAATTTTTCATTAGAAAACGATTGATGTAAATTTTAGAACGCTAACATGAACCGTTCTCGAGATATTGTACATTTTTAAAAAAAATTATTAAAAAGTCACATAAAATGAAAAAAAAAATATTTCCTATTGAGAAACATGTTCACTTTTCATATGTAATACCATGCGATAAATTGGGTGACATCATTCTCGTGGATCTAGTTCGTTCCATTCATGAAAAAAATACTTTGAGTAATACTTTTGTATTTGAACGCCAATAGTCATTTATCTGCTGTAAGAACAACTTATTTCTTCGTCCATAACGATTGGCGAGATTTTGGCAACGAATTTGGCGGAATGTCGCCAACTTGGCGACTTTTAGAAATGCTGCCAAATTAACGAAAATCTCGCCAAATGGATAAAAATGACGCTAAATCGATGAAAATGGCGACTCATTGTCGAAAATTCAATATCTTGGAATGAGTATTAGTATCTACTATAAGAAAAACCTATTTTTTTACTGTAAAAGTAATGAATTCATTACATTATATAAGGAAAGTCATGTGTTGCCCACATCAGATTTTTTTTTATTGCTTCAGTGTTTAAGATTTTTCATTGTGGTCAACCACTACCCGATGTAAATAATACATCGCCACAATTCAATCTAGCATAATGAGCCAAAAACCTTATAAAAGGCAAACACTAATTCGGTTTTTAATTGTCCCTAGGCCAAAAACCGTCCAAAAAGCAAACACTTACTCGGGTTTTAATTGTTCCTAGGCCAAAAACCGTATAAAAAGCAATCACTGATGATATTTGCAAAGTGACGTCAGAACCTCGCCCACCTCCCCTCCACCATAGAAACACCGTGCGTCTGCGCGCGCATGTGGGTGAAAAATCGATCACCTCTTTCGCGGTTTGACCGAGAAATTGAAAATCATTACTTCCTTAAAATCCGGATTGTGCGGCTACTTTTCTTATTTCTTGACTAGATTGGGTTTGTAAGAAAGCCTGATCTTTGAGCTTTCTAAAAATGTAAATTCTTAGTCGAAATTGCCGGTACTTTTTCCGACGCGAGGATTTAAAAACGAAAGTTCGTTTTTTTTTTAGCCGAAAGTGACTTTTATTTTAAAATCTTTAAAAAATATTAGAATTTACTCCTGAAATTTGAAATTGATATAATTTTACTCACAATTGTCTGCTCTTTCCGGTCGTGTCGAAGTCGAAGGCCCAGACCACACAGCCAACCCTAGGGCTTACGGCAGTTTAATGTGTGGCCGGGAGAGGAGGTTTTTTTTTCTACGATTTCTGGATGGTGGAGAAAAAAGGGGAAAACCGGTCGAAATCGCATAAAATATTAAATAACAATAAAAAAAAATAATTCAAATTTTAAAAATCGGTTTTCACGTGTCACCCCCCGGGTCTCCGATTGCCAAATTTCGTAGCTCTGCGACGCGCGGTCGCTAAGCCTATAGTGTATAAGACACACACATATTGCCTTTTATTATGTACTAGATTTATCGTTGATTCGGTGATTGCCACGAGATTAAACAGCTAAATGCCAAATATTGACATATGAAAAACTTTAACAGAAATGCCATTTTGACTTTTCGGAATCGATTGATTGGAACGCAAACTTCCAGTCATTCAATCGATTATCACATTATAATAAAATATTAGTTTCTAATTATTGTAATCGTTTAATATATGAACTCTATTTCTTATAGCGAATGATAGCTGTATTTCTAATTGTCAAGTAAGATTTGAGCAAAATAAAAGTTAATTAGAAACTTAAAAATAGTTTTCAACTTACCCAGAAAAGCGTCCAATGATGTACAACTAGCAAAGCCTGCGCCCATCCAAGCACACCCAGACCATGCAGGGCAGGGCGTGGTGTAAAGGGGTGGGTACGTGGAAACAGAAACCGGCGAACATCCAAGTCCGTCCTTCATATCCACAGACACATGCGAGTCACAGATCCCTCCCATTCTTTAGAGGGTGTTTACACATTTTTGTAACGATTTTGAAAAAAAATATATATATAGGGTGGTCATAAAAAACTTCCCCGATATATGAACCCCTAGCGGCCTATCCGCTCAACCAATCGAAAGGAAATTTCAGATATTGTTATTTGAAGGTATGTGCTCGAGATTGTGATGATTTCAAACAATAGAGCTCTCACGGTTACAGTGAAAAAATTTCGAAATTTTCGAATGGAAACACCCACTTTTTTCCTGCGCAAATTGATCAGCGCAATGAAAAACCATAAATGGCGTTAGAACGATACACGTATGACGAAAATTGGCGGCGTAAAACATTTGCAAAGAGCATTGTAAAGGACCAATGACAACACAGAGAGGAGATGCATTGACCCACTTTGCATAATTCACAGGGATAGACAGTAGAAGCACCGATCACAGAACACCATGTGCAACGCATTGCTTGTGGAAAACCTTTAATAAGCAGTGTGGGAAGATTGTTTCTTCAATCAGGTGTTCGAACAAGATGACACTTACAGGGAAACAACGAGGTGAATTGATAAAGCTGTTTTATCTGAATGGGGAAATTGCTGCCGAAGCAGTGCGAGTTTATCAGCGAAATCATAAGCTAAGACGAGGCCCATGTTCCGTACGTACTGTACGTGATTTGGTAAACAAATTTGAAGAAACTGGATGCACTTGTGATAGACCGCGATCCAGACCACCATCTATCTGTTCCTGTTGAAGTTGTTGCGGAAGTGCATAATACGATTACTGCAGGTTCATTGCGTATTGCAAGAAGTGTTGCCCGCAATTTGGATGTACCGAAAACCACAGTTCTCAAGCTTCTGCGCTCTGTTCTGCGGATGTCTCCTTATCGATTCCAGCGCGTCCAGATGTTGCAACCCAGAGACGAGCAACAGCGTGTCGACTTTGCGAATTTTTTCCTCATCAGATATGATGAAAATAGCAGGTGGCCGCTGCGGATATTATGGACGGATGAGGCGCATTTCTCCTTAACTGGGAACGTAAACTCCAAGAACTGCGTTCACTGGACTGACGAAAATCCTCACGATGTGGCACCAGTGCCTTTACACGAAGCTAAAGTGGCTGTGTGGTGCGGCATCGCAAGCACATTCGTTCTCGGTCCGAACTTCTTCGAAGAGGTCACTTCCAATGGTATGCAAACGTGCTCCACCACAGGTCCTCGGTATAAAGCAATGTTGCAGAATTACGTAATTCCAGAAATGCAGCAGCGAAATGTCGTTAATGACATTGTATGGATGCAAGATGGTGTTCCTCCACACGTAGCTACATGTGTTCGACAACTGCTGCAACAGAACTTTAGTGATAGAGTCATTTCCAGTAACTCTGCACTTTCGTGGCCACCGCGATCCCCTGACCTCACTCCGATGGATTTCTGGTTCTGGGGTTATCTGAAATCTAAGGTGTACACATCAAATCCACGAGATTTGTCAGAATTGAAAGATGCCATAAAACGTGAAGTTATACAGATTCTTCCTGCGATGTTACGTTCGTCATTGTTGTCAATAATCTCTCGCATGCAATTCGTTATCGTCAGCGAAGGTGGGCACGTTGAAAACTTGTAATTCCAATAAAAGTTTTTTTCCTTCTCCTCTCTTGTATTCTCATTGGTCCTTAACAATGCTCTTCTTTGCAAATGTTTTACGCCGCCCATTTTCGTCATACGTGTATCGTTCCAACGCCATGTATGATTTTTCAATGCGCTGATCAATTTGCGCAGGAAAAAAAGTGAATGTTGCCATTCGAAAATTTCTCACTGTAACTGTAACCGTGAGAGCTCTATTGTTTGAAATCATCACAATTTCGAGAGCATACCTTCAAATAACAATATCTGAAATTTTCTTTTGATTGGTTGAGCGGATAGGCCGCTAGGGGGTTCATATATCGGGTAAGTTTTTTTATGACCACCCTGTATATAAACAAAGATAAGGATTTTATATTCTAATATGTTCAGTCTGATAGCCCTTTTGTTGAACTGTCCTATTACATCAAAAGAGCTTTTCTTAAAATATCAAGGTTCATTTTGTTCCACTCCTCCACCACAATCTTCCAGAGTCCATCCAATGTTTCGGGATGCCGCTTATAAAGAGCTTGTTCTGCACAGTCATTCATAGGAGGGGGGACTTGGGTGGAATACATTTAAATGGAATAGCCTCAATTCAGGTTTCATTTCTTATCTTTTCAAAAAATATAGCAGTAGATTTAGAGGTATGAAGATTGTTTGGGTAAAGTGATGGACTGTCTTTTGTGAAAACAGGTGTTGAAACATATTTCTAATAGTAATCCGAGTTAATTTTGACATTTTTTTCTGCTTTCCTTATTTTAAGTTTTCCGTTATAAGAGAATCCAGCAATAACCATAAAACCTTTAGCAAAACTTTCCTTCTTTTCTCTAACTGACATTTTAGGTCTTTTTCGGTAGTAAATCGATCTTTTCTATTGCAATCAGATCAATATATCCAAGCTCCATCCATTGTAACTATATATTTCCATTTTTCACCCGTCAAATAATTTTCATACAACAATCTGCATATAGTCTTACGCTGAGAAACATGTATTAGCGTTAAGCGATGAACATCATTTTTTTCGTTTTGATTAGTTTTAAATCAGATTTTATAATTTTGTTTACAGCTCCTGTAGAGATGTTTAAAGATCGCTTTTGGGGGGGTTGGGTTTCTTTTAAAACATGAGATGCGACTTTAGATATAATAAGAGGTGTACGAACCTTTGTTGTGTATGCATTTTTTATTTTTTTTCCCAGTCAAATGTAAACTTTGACATTTTTCCCCTTTTTTTATTAATTATGTCACTTATTTTAAATGTAGAAATATTAAAACCATGCTTTTCACATATTTGTTTTTAATAATCGAATAAGAGTATTTCTCTTCGGAAAGCGCAAAAATAGAGCCTTCGATCCATTGTTTATTTTCTAGCGACATTTTAAAGCAAAGAATATTTTCAATGATGCAAATGATTATTAAACCCTATTCCGACTGGATGCCAGTCAGGTTTTTTTTTCATTTAAATTTAATTCACGGAGAAAGTCAAAATCGTTACAAAAATGAGTGAACACTCTGTATATCCCCACCCCTCAAAAAAAAAAAAAAAAAACCCCAACTCCTCTAACAAACCTATTTATCATGCTGAATGCTCCAAGTTCTCGATTTCGGGTCATGCCATGGAAGAAAAGGGTCTCACTTTATAGGTCCCATCTATCTATAAACATTGTGAATTTCCAGATGTCTCTAACTCCATGGTTTAAATATTCCTATTCGACTGAATCTCGAGCCGGATACAAGTCTCGTGAGCATGCAATTGGCCCAGGATTATAAACACAAAAAGTCCGAAACCCTGAGAGGCTGTTTCTCGAGATCATAAACGTTCATTTGATTTCCCATTTGTATGGAGCAAGGGTCGAAGGCGTCTCGGGGTTGCATTGGGTACTTTGGCAGAGTGGCACGGCGCTTTCAGAGAGGTGGTTCAACGCTCAGAACAGATTGAAATTCTATTTATAGTATTGTATACAGACAGTACACCATTACAAAGACAGCCGATTGCATTAGCGCACTTTACAAGGCAGATATCATTTGATAGATATTATTGTCTTCTACATATTTGGATATTTAAAATTTGCATCAGCTATCTTCCTGGTTATTTCGGCCAAGTCTTTCTTTCTAATATAAGAAGCGGAAAATGGAAGCGTCGTAAGACCCTGAAATTGGGCACTCCAACAGGTGCACATCGGGGCTATTACTGTTTGACAATGTATAGGGAAAGGATTGGAATTGTATCGGAACTCCACTTTTCGACGAATCTCTAGAATATGAAGAAACTATTTTTAGCGTCACGTCTGTGTGTGACTGTCCGTGCAATGTATGTATCCACTCTTATTCAAAAACGAATGGCCCCAATTTCATAAAATTGGGTAGGTAAGTCAATGGGGCCTGACCCTGGCGCTGATTAGATTTCGCCTGAAAAGCCAACCTTTTTTTGCGAAATGGCCTGTATCCAATCTAGCTCAAAAATTAAACCCCATTTCACAAAATTGGGTAGATATATCACTTGCAGGTTAACCCTGCTGCTGATTAGATTTGGGTGCGATTCGGAAAAAAAAACCCTGTCTTTTTTCTGCGAAATGGCCCGCAAAAATCGTTTAATCTAAAAATAAAAGACTACGTATTCTGCGATGCCCACATCAGATTTTTTTTGTTAACGGATGCACATTGTCGTGAAACAGAGTTGGAATTTCCTATCGCCACTTCACTCTTAGGAATCCTTCTCTCTCTAGAAATATTTTGAGATTCCAATGCCCTGAGTTAGCGGTCCCGCTGCAGATCATGAGAAGTGGCAAAGGACGCTATGGTTTTTTTTTTTTTTTTAATAAAATAGGGCACCTGCAAGAGTGCTAGCGCCCCCAATTTTCGCCAACTCTTTGGAAGGAGCCTCACCCAAGGATTCGAAAGAGCACCGGATTTATGGGATTCTCAACCTATTGCGACCAAACGACAGCCATGAGCCAAGACTTGATTCCCGAGTTCAGGGCGTGAATAGTTCAGAGGTACAGAGAGTTAGATGGGAGACCTTAAAACGATCATTGGTTGAAAAAAGTGGATGATCGTCCGCTTTTTGCAATCTCAGATGAGTAAGTCCTTTAACCCTTTCGCGACGATCGGCACACCCACGTGCCAGCTGCGAACTTGCATTCAAGGACGAACGGCACGCACTCGGGCCGGAGGAAATTTTACCGCAAGCGGATAGTGGCACTTATACGTGCCACTACGCAGAACGTTTTAATTTGTCTGCTAGATGGCGTTCCATGTCCGTGGAACTAACTCCAATGTATTTTGCAGAGGCATGACCTTGGCAGAAAAGGATCGAATGAATTATTTCTCCATTTGGAGCTTTGAAAATCATTTTGTAATATAAACAAACAGAGCAATTCTCGTAGCATCAAGAATTTTATAATTGAGTTTCGGTTTTTATTTTTATTTCAGCGTTATGATTTCGTTGGTGAATCATAGGAATATAAGAGAGTATTTTTTTTTGTTTGAGTTTTAGAGGCAGTGAAATTATTCGTTTATTTCGGATAAAAGAATGGGAGCAACTAACGCGTATTTTGTATTCAGATTTGTAGGAAAATTATACATCAAATAGAACATAAATATTTCTTTTATTCCTAAAAAAAGTAGATTTCTGTGTTGAATAGATGATTTTGAGTGAATTTTTTTCGAGAGTTAGGTTTAGCGCAAAAAATGCGCCGTCCTTTGGGACCAGTTCGGAAGCGAAGCGCGCCGTCTTTTGGGCCGCGACAGCTCCGGAATGCTGCCGTCCCGAAAGGGTCTTTCCGTTGCAGACTGCGTGCCAGAGATTAATTTTAATAGAAGAAATTTAATTATGGAATTTAATTATTAAAATGGAAACTTAAACAAGAGAGAGGGGAGCGAATATTTTAAGATTCGCAATGAGCGAGCTTCGTTGTGTGTTTGCGTTTCAAAATGAATTATTAGGATTTAACATGTGCTTTAAAATAAAAGCCTTATTTTATTTTACCTTAATTAGTATTTATTGTCTTTCCATCGCATGATGCATTTCCAAAATACTCAACGATAATCGAGCAAGTGGCGTACGGACGATCAACGGCTATTTTTGAACAGTCATTTTCCGGCGGAGCCACGAAACGCACGTATCTTCAAAGTATTGAAAGGCGGCGTAGCAAAGATGTGGAAAAAATAAAATATCTCGGGAACGGCTAACGCTAGAGTCATGGAGTGGGTCTTATTCTTTCGATCGTCAAAAATGACGTACAAAACAAGCATTTAATGGATATATTTAAGCACACGTGGTCTTTTATTTTATACTTCATTGATTTTTGCGGGCCATTTGCAAGAAAAAACAAAACAAAACAGGTCCTGTTTTTCCGAATCGTTCAAAATTCTACTCAACATCAGGGTAATCAATAAGTAACTTACTGTCAAATTTTGAGAAATTTGGTTTATTAGTTTTTCAGCTAGAGTGGATATAGGCAATTCTTGAGGGTCATTTCACAAAAAAAAGGTAGGTTCCTTTACACTTGAGCATACATAATCTTTTATTTTAGATTTTTGCGAGCTTTTTCGTAAAAAAAGGCAGGTTCCTTTTTTTCCGAATCGTACCAAAATCTAATCCGCACCAGGGTTAATCACAAGCGATTTATCCACCCAATATTGTAAAATTGGGTCTATTATAGTTTTTTAGCTAGATGGATGCAGACATTTTATGCGGGCCATTTCGCAAGAAAGGCAGGTTCTTTTCTCCCGAATTATACCAAAATCTAATGAGCACCAAGGCCACCCACACATGACTTAAAATTGAATAAAATTGGGTCCATTAGTTTTTGAGTTCGATTGCAGAGACGGATAGACATCAAGCTAAAAATTGTTTTTTCGTCTTTTAGAAGTCCCAAAACGTGTCAATCCGTCGAAAACTCGAGTTGCAATTTTGACATGACCCCAATCCTTTCCCTATACATTATCATGCATTGCCGGACAAGTAATATACTATTTATGTTTCTGTAGTAGATTTCTGTGTTGAATAGGTGATTTTGAGTGAATTTTTTTCGAGAGTTAGGTTTAGATTTAAAAAAGAAATATTTTCTTAATTATACAAATATGGCATATTTAAGCTAATATTATCGCATATTCAAAATAATAGTTGGATAATTTTATAAATTACAGACATAAATGGCTCATTACCATTAAGACACAACTGCTCAATATAGCAAAAATATAAACGGATCCCTTAATCAATGACTTAATTGCGTTGCTTTTAGCTTATATAAATTACAAATGTTGTCATTAAGGCATGTAGTAGCATGTTGAAATTCAGCCAATATTTTTCTGAAATTGAGTAAAAATTCGGGAGTGTGTTTGGACACCCTGTTTTCCATGGCCTCAAAGAATCTAGCACCCTGTTTGTCACCAGTTCCTTAATTTGCTTATTGGGGACCAAACTACAAGCTGTGTTTCGGTGCCCTTGTAAGATCTATAGAACATAATTTTACAGTATTCAATTCTTTCCTTCATACATATAGCAGAATGAATTCGAGTTTTCCAGTGATTTAAACGTCAACTATTCATGAGCTCGAAACGAACATTTTTAGGTGATGTAGATGTCTGTGATCTTTGAATTCGGAAGACCTAAATAATTCAACTCCAAACATATTTTACCTAGAGGAGTCGATGCCACTACTGCTCTCGAACGGAGCGTGGAAGTTCAGATGGGACATTTTAACAATATTTGATTAAAATTTCAAATCGTTGGCCCTGTCTTATCCGAGAATTATATTTCAAATACTTCCATTTTGAATATGTATGTGGTTATTTCACTATGTCTGACGAATAAGAGAGAAAAAATGAACTTGAAATTTTACATACAGGAAAAATTAAAAACTAAATTGATTATTTTCCTAATTCAATCAATCCATTCGAATACAGTTTAAATCAAATGGTATTCAAGATCTACGACTTTAACAATGTTCTCCATGGGGGAAATGCTGGAAAATAGCAATTTTTAATGCCAGTCTACCAAAAAAAAAAAAAAAATAAGTTTATCGACTTGTAAAGGGGGCAGTTATTTACAGATCTTTCTAAAAGAATTAAAGCGAGCATATAAGAGCTTAGCATATGGTCATTATAAAATTTAAATGATTGAATTATGGTGGATTAAATTGTGGTATGTATTGTATACATCGGGTGGTGGTAACAGTATACAGAGTGAAATTATTATATTTATTATATTTGCAAATGTCATCAGCGATTGCTTTTTATACGGTTTTTGGCTTAGGGACAATTAAAAACCGATTAAGTATTTGCTTTTTATACGGTTTTTGGCCTAGGGACAATTAAAAACCGAATTAGTGTTTGGTGGTATCTGGCTGATCTATTTGGGCCATGCTCTTGATACCCATGCGAATATCCTGATGAGGATATTCGCATAGGTATTAAATTATATTTGCAAATGTCATCAGTGATTGCTTTTTATACGGTTTTTGGCCTAGGGACAATTAAAAACAGAATTAGTGTTTGAACCGAATTAGCTTTTTATAAGGTTTTTGGCTCATTATGCTGGATTGAATTGTAGCGATGTATTATTTACATCGGGTGGCGGTTGGGTCCACAATGAAAAAACTTAAAACACTGAAGAAATAAAAAAAATAAGTAAAAAGAAAGTTATGGAGATTGTTGCAATGAATTTATGCATCGGGTGGTGGTGGGGACAATCTTTAAAAAAAAAAAACTTTTTTTCGTTGAGTTGCATCGTTATTTCTTAAATACTAAATTCACATTCAACATCATCAGTCTCAAAAGTATTTTCATGTCATCTGCGATGCAATACTAAAAATGCAAACGGGTACAATTTCATTTATGTAAAACATAGAGGAGTATACCTCTATAAAAAACATAGAAGCAGCTGATCCCGGCTGTGAGTACATACCAAAGGGAATCATCCCTTTCCTAGGGTTACAGGTAAAGAAATTCTCAGAATCTCACAGTTCACAAACATTAGAATAAATTCACTTGACAAATCAATTTTCAAGAACCCCCCCCAGAACATTATTTTCATATCAGAATTTCATTATTAGTTTTAACGTCATTAAACTAAAACAAACTTTGTTAACTCCATGGGGTTATGGCGCCAGCGAGTTTGCCACGGTTAGAATTTTCAAGGGTAGCGAACAGGCTGGTGTTAAAATAAATGTTCTATCAAACAGAGGATTAAAGGTGTAAGTGAGGATGGTATGACATAAAGCGGTAAATGATTTATATCACATTTATATTCTATAAGCTTGATTCTTATAGAATGTTCGGAGCTATCTACACAAAACGAATGGGTATTCTTGACCCATGAAGTATAGAAAAACTTATCTCAATGAAATTAAAGTTTAGTCAAAAATTTCTGAAATTTATCATTCGCATAATATAATTATGCATTTAACCACACATTAAATGTGAAAGGCAGGTACATTTCTATAAAAATTCAAAATTTGAAAATTATTTATTTCACTCATATTAGGTAGAAAGCGTAGCCAAATTTTGTTTCTACTGTTTTGTGATTTTTCAAACATTGATATCAAATGTTGGTTATTTATCATGTATTTAAAGTGCAGCTTTTTAAGTAGCTTCATAGAATAGAAAAATAGTTGCCTTTAAATTTAAATGCATTCTGATGCTTTAAAATGTTATGCTTGTAATGACACTTTTGCTGCATTCTGCTTTATGTATATAATGTAAAATCTTCATTATTATTGCAATTGAATATTGCATTTTGTAAGCAGCTTGTTCCAGTGGATGCGTGGTCTGAAGATCCACAAAATAAAATGCAACATCAAGTCCATTTACCTTCTCTAGAAGTATCGGTCTGCGGCCCATTTGATAAAGAAAAAATTGCAGAGTTCGATAGAGAGGATTGTGATGCATGTAATTTTTACTTCGGTGTAGTTTTCTCACCGTTTAAATAGAGATGAGGCACTAATATAGTATCCTCCCTTCATAATTGAGTGCATAGAAATATTTTGTCCCATCCGCCCTTAAAGCATTTCCGTTTCTAATAACCCCGAACACACTTTAACCATTATAACAAAATTCAGTCAGTATACATCAATTTACGACACTCCAGATTCTAGGGTTGGCAGATTTTTGATGCATGACGGTTTTATCCGGTTTAATCCATGGTTTTAACCGTAACGTCAAAAACTGTCAAATGAGAAAGAAACAAACATTATTGCCAATCAAAATCTAGTCACCCTCAATCAGTACTTTAACTAGTTTTCATGTACCATGTGCAAGGTTTTACTTTCGGGTCCTTTGCATTTTTAGGGGGGGGGGAATTAATAAAACAAATACAGTAAAACAATATATAATAATTGAAAGAGAGCAACTCTACTTGTAAATTGTATATTTAATTGATTTGAATAAATTTATTGCTATTTTTATTATATTGGCAAAAAGAAAAAATGGATATAGCCCCTTGGAAATAAATTTTTGGAAGAAAAAATCTTTTTGCCACTTAAAATGTAGGCTTATACTATAAAGAGATACAGCAACACTGGGCGATGCATGCCACATTTGGCCAAGTCTTATGAAAGAAAATTCCCTGCAACCACACATTAAAATTGTTCAGAAAAAACTAGAACAGGCATTAATGCCAACCCATTTTCTCGCTTACATCATGTGTTCGAAATATATGGGTTAAGACTTAACAGATAGCCAAATGGAAACTGCTCGTTTTTATACTAGAGAAAAAACTGAAGGCTGTTTACCCCTTCTGATTGCACTTGAATCTTACTCCATTCAGTCCAAGTGCAAAACTCACCAATCCGATAACGTGGTGGAAAGGTATTTCGAAGTGTGAAAGTTTTCAGAATGCAAACAGTGCAGCTTTTAAATTAGCGGAACTAATGTTGATATTCCAACCTGCTAGTTCGGTCTCTACAGAAAGAATATTTTCAAATTTTGGAATCATCCATTCTAAACTGCGAAATCGTTTAGGACTACAGAAAAGTTATAAACTTGTGTTATTGAATGCTACGTGGGTGTAATGAACCCGAATATTAAAAACAAATTGTGCTACCTCTTAAATGTTAAAATATTAAAACTTCAGAAAAGTTATAAATATTGTTTTTAATTTAAAACAAAATCAGAATACCTTGATATTTAAATTCAAATAAATGAAAAATTATTTTTAATTGTTGCTAGTAGTTCAATATTTTAAAGGTATTTATATATTTGTATTGTTGTACGGATAATGTTTTTAGAATTACTTACATTTTTTTTTTATAATATTGTTCAAATTTATATGGGTGATCAATATTATGATTGAAATAGTAGTTTTATTGTTTTTAAAACAAATTCCCTTTTTGTTCGCAGTTTTGGGTTTTTGACGGTTTTATCCGGTTAAAACACGGATTAAACCTACGTTATGTCAAAAACCCAACCCTGCGAGATTCCACAACAAAATGCATTTGTCAAACGAACTGGAAAACTCATTTTATTTTAAATCAAGAATAATCAATTAATAAGTCCCACACATCGACAGAATTTATTAAAAAAAAAAAAATAACTTAAATTTTGTCATTTTTCAAAAGTTATTAGGTTGGCGATGTTTCGCCCAATGTGATGCCAAATGAAATACACAAACAGGCAAACAGAAGGGGGCCTGACAATTGTTTTGCAGAGATGGACATGACACTTCCTTTAAACATACGTCATTGAAAATATTAAGGCTCTTATATATCTTATAGGAGCTCTAGAAAATAGGGATAAATCGCTTTCAGCTTCGTGGAGTGCAAACAATCATGGACTTTCAGCTCCACAAGAAGCAAGTGGAGGCTTCAAGCGTTTGAGGAAGTGGATCCAATGGACACGTCTTCACAATTTGGGCTCTGGCAGGAAATAGGTCAGCAATGTCTTCCCAGTCTTATGCCACACTATTATTCCATAATGCATAGGTGACCATAAGTTCCGGTTTGTGTTCTTGCCTCTTCTAAATAATGATCGGTCGGAATCCATAGGCGCTCAATTATACTTCCAGATGGTAAAGACAATTTTCACATGACATAGCTTCCTACACAGGATGTTTTAGAAAGAGTTTATAACTCCGGAACCATTTGCTTTAGACAGATTAATTGTGGTATAGAAAGATTTTAAATTGAGAGAAAATTTTTTAAATGAATTTTTCATTTCTTGTGGGGGAGGAATTTGCTCTCGAATTACAATTTTTTTATATCAAGAACGTGTTAGACACACGGTTTCGGTATTTCTAAAACACTCTGTAAACTATACTTCAGACAAGGCTGATTTGAACGCACTGTGGAAGCCATGCCACTCAGTTTTGTCTTCAAATGCCGCAATTATGCGTACATGGGCTCTACGTGCGGCAAAGCTAACTTGAATATAGAGGGAAATAAGGAAAAGTATATACCTCCTCTAAATTATAGGAATGCATGATCAAGTGCTAATAATAAATAGCTAAGAACTAGCATTTTGCTGTAATAAACCAATAGCTTCAGTTCAAATAAGTATATATATTCCTTTAATTAAAAGTCAAAATGATACTCCTTATAGTGCTCCCCCTTAAATTTTTACCCACACTGAAGAAATATTTTCACTCCAGACGTGCAAAACCAATATAATAAGTCATAACCTAAATCGAAATTTAAAATTAGGGCTCAGTCTTGCAAAAATTCAACTCTATGTAGGTCTATGTCAGTAAAAATTCGTGGCCCTGCAAAGGGTAGCCTGTCCAGAACTTGCAATTCAAGTGCTCTTCCTTTGAGTAACACATTATATATCTCTTAAACTAAAGCTTAAACCAAAAATCTAATTTGGACAGCACATGATTTTTCCTAGACACAAATTTGGTTTTTTTCTTCCCACAGTTTTCTAAATTGAGTTCAATTGCACAAAATAGCATGGATATTTATTTTAAATGACACTAAATTCAGAGTTTTAAGGGTGAGCGTCAGTAAATTTTCTGCCCTATCCGCGCTTTGTTAACTTTCGCGGCACACATATTTCGCCGAAATTCTGCTCAAACAGTTGCGAAATATTTTCTGAAAGATAAAATGCAATGCTTAGATTATATTAAAACTAAATTTAATGCCCCCAAAAACATAGAATATATTTTTTATTTTAATCCAAAATATTTTTGGTGCTGCCATCTGTTGTCGTAATTTAATTCATACCGATTATTTTTATTTTTTAATGAACATTTTTAAATATTTATTCCTTCTAATACAGTGTTAAATACAACAACAGATCATATATAATAATGCCACAATCACGGAAAGGTAATTTATCATACTATAAATTTGATAAGGGATCTGAATGTACATCACTGAGGACTGCAGTTTTGTCTTCAAGTCCAAGTTCAATTACGTTTCCGTGATTATGGCATTATATATGATCTGTTGTTGTATTTAATAGCGTATTAGAAGGAATAGACATTTAAAAATGTTCATTAAAAAATAAAAATAGTCGGTATGAATTAAATTACAACAGATGGCAGCACCAAAAAAATTTAAATTAAAATAAAACATATATTCCATGTTTTATTGGGTATTAAATTTAGTTTTAATATAATCTAAGCATAGCATTTTATCTATAAGAAAATATTTCACAATTGTTTGAACAGAATTTCGGCGAAATATGTGTGCCGCGAAAGTTAACAAAGCGCGGATAGGGCAGAAGATTTACTGACGCTCACCCTTAATTCCATTTACATTTTTATTTGGCAACTGGATGAGGCAATGTGTTAAACATTCGAAAAACTAAAATATCTCGAGAAAGGTTAGCCTTAGAATTATGGGTTCAATCTGATTCTTTTCTTCTTTAAAAATTCCTTATAAAACAGGCATTTAATTGATACATATGATCAGTTATAGTCTTTTATTTTAGATTTAGACTATTGTATTCTTTTGGACCATTTTATAAAACAGGCAGATTTTTTCTTTTCGAATCATAACAAAATCTACTCAGTACAAGGGTCATCCACAAGTGACTTAGCTACTGAATTTTGCAAAATTTGATCAATTAGTTTTCCATCTAGGGTGGATACATACAATTTTTGAAGGCTCCTTTCTTTCGAATCGCACTCAATTCTAATCAACATCACTCACAAGTGACTCATCGACTCAATTTTGTGAAATTTGGACTATTAGTTTTTAGCTAGAGTGGATGCACAGGCAAACATACACAGACGTCATAAGCTAAAGATAGAGTTTTCATATTCTAAAGTAGCCGAAACATGTGAATTCATCAAAAACTCGAATTACGACTTTTGACACAATTCAAATATTTTCTACATACATTACCATGTATTGTAGGGAAAGTAAAATGGTTTATTTCAGCGTGTGCTTCTAGTATTGCTATAAAAATATATCAAATTTCGTATTTTTGTATGCTAGCTATATAATAGCATATTTTTATATGCATCAGCCTTTCAAAATTTAAACTTTGCCAAACAAATTTAAAACAAATGCCTTTCAAAATTTAAACTTTGCCTGCATCCATCCATTTTGCAAGTAACAAATCAACCTTTAAATTAGACGTATGGTTAAGGACCATCATGATATCAGTAAGTCATAATGCTGTTGTTATTTACTTTCCGGGATTGGCCGAGTTTTTGATTATTATTATAATGAATATTTAAACTCGGGATTGTGCTCTTATATTGGATTAGGGGGATCCAACTTCAAGCCTAGCTATTCGGGCTTGACTGGGCCTGGCCCAAGTATTCGATAATTTATTTAATAAATTTTTCATCTCGGGCCTGTGTTCCTATTTTCGACAGGAGAGACCCAGATTTAAGCTTTACGGCTTGACTGAGCTCAGCCTGAGTTTTTGATAATTTTATGATTCATTTTTGTTCTCGGGCCTGTGCTTCTATTTTAGACAGGAGGGGCCCAGATTTAAGCTTTGGGGCTTGACTGGGCCCAGTCAGAGTATTCGATAATTTATTTGATTAATTTTGTTCTCGGGCCTGTGCTTTTAATTTAGACAGGCGGGGCCCAGACGTAAGCTTTGGGGCTTGACTGGACCCGGCTCGAGTATTTGATAATTTTATGATTAATTTCTGTTCTCGGGCCTGTGTTCCTATTTTAGACAGGAGAGGTCCGGATTTAAGCTTTGGGGCTTGATTGGATCCCGTCTGAGTATTCGATAACTATATGATTCATTTTTGTTCTTGGGCCTGTACTCCTATTTTAGACAGGAGGGGCCCAGATTTAAGTTTTGGGGTTTGACTGGGCCCGGCCTGAGGTTTTGATAATTTATTTTTATAAGGAATTTTTTATCTCGGGTCTTTACTCCTATTTTGGATTATAAGGAGCCCAAATTCAAGCTTTGTTATCCGGGCATGAATATGTCCGAGTAATTGATATAATAAATATTTGAGCTTGGGCTGTTTTTTGCAATGAAACGGATTTCTATAATACGTGGCAAATCCGGCTAATATCCAGCCAGTCCTCAGCCAGTTATTCAAGTTCGTGGGTCAGGGCGGCTTTATATCTCCAAGTTCCATATAAATTAGTGTAAAAAGATGTGTAAGAGAAGTGAGTTTTGTATCAGAAGGAGCATATCTTAAAAGTAATATTAACAAAATAATTAAAAATTTGACAAAATTAATTTTCACAAACAATAACTAAAGAATTTGATATTTATCAAATGTTTATATATGAATTTCAGAAAAAGATAACACAAGAACAAAAATTAAATTCATTGGCTTTTTTTAATAAATGCCTTGAGAGAAGAAAGTCAGAACGAACCATTAAATGGATGTTAAATGTACCTATAATTCATTATATATATTATTAATAAAAGTATTATTTTTTGCCAATACTTAAAATAGTACTAGCTGTGCTGATTTCTAAAACCGCATTTATTAGTTTCCTTAATATTGATATAATTCTTCCTGTTTCACAGCATTTTTTATTTTGAAGGTAAGAAACTTTATCAAGATTTAGAAAATAATTAAATTAAATACATTAGAATTTATATTGGTTTACTACAAAATGTAGAATTGATTCTGGTCAAGTAATTTAGGAACAAGTAATGAATTCTTTCCTGCTGCCATCTCAAAATATAATAAATAAGCATTTTAAAATTTCTTATAGCAAACTTTATAGCAATTATTTTCCAAAACTATCAACTATTAAAATGACTCGCAAAATGAAAATGAAAGAATCAAGCGTTTATTAATAAATATTGATTCTTATTATTTATATTCATATATATATACAGTAGAGTCTCCATTCAACGAACTTCCATTTAACGAAGTTTTCTATTTAACGAAATTTTCTACAGAACCTTGACTTTGAACGACATTTACATGTTATTTACTCTCCATATTACAAAAGATAATTTCTATATAACAAAGTTATTCTGACTAATTTTTTTTTTATTTGACCAAATCGGCTGCCGTGATCTCACGTGCCTTTGCTTTATTACAAGAAATTTCCACAACAAAGGGAAGAGAATTAATTCCTTCCTTATCTTTGAGGGTGGACCATATGACACCAACAGGGAGGCGATGAAAACTGCATTTCACAGGGTAAAACTTGTTTTCATTATGGGACTGACTGTGTAGCACACATTATTTTTCAATCAGTGTGCGTATCTCTCGCCTGTGTCTTAACTTGCTTAAAATGTCTAAAAGAAAGTGTTTGTGTCTTTCAGATAAAGTGAAACTTGTAGATGATGTTGATGAAGGAATGAGGAAGAAAGACGTGGCTTTAAAGCACAGTGAGTAGTGTGTCAACAATTTTAAAAAAACCGTTCTTCATTCAGCATGAAAGCAGTAGTAATTCGATATAAAAATGCACCTCTCTCCGGTCCAATGATCCAACAAAAAGCTATCGATTTTGCTCAGGAATTCGGACACTCAAATTTTCAAGCTAACGTTAGATGGCTCGATAAATTTAAAAAGAGACATGGAATATCGTATAAAACCATATCAGGAGAAAGCACAGATGTTTCTGAAGAGGTGTTTGAAAAATGGAAAAAAGAAGCTGTAAAACATTTGGATGTATACGGTGCAAAAAACATCTTTAATGCTGATGAAATGGAATTGTTTTTTAAATGTCTACCGAATAAAACTTTAACATTTAAAAACGACAAGTGCTTCGGAGGGAGAAATAGCAAACAGAGAATAACTGTTTTGCTATGTGCGAATATGACTGGTGAAGAAAAATTGAAACCGCTAGTAATCGGTAAAAGTCAAAAACCCAAATGTTTCAAAGGAACAAAATCTTTAGAGGTGGACTATCATTTCAATAAAAAGTTATGGATGCCTTCTACAATTTTTGAAGAGTGGCTGTCAAAATGAGATAAACAATTGGAAAAACAGTGTTGCAAAGTTGCGTTATTTATAGACAACTGTCCTGCACATCCACCAGACTGTGCTTCAAAATCCAAATTGAAGGACATAAAGGGGCTTTTTTCTTCCGGTCAATACAACTTCAAAACTGCAGCCATTGGATCACGGCATTATAAAAAATCTTAAAAGATCATTATCAAAAAAGAATCCTATAAAAAGTTATTCTTGCTTTAGAGATCAGCCAGTGCATAGAACATTGTATTAATTTAAGAATCTCCATATCAGAGATGACGAAAGCTTGGTAGTGTGATGTGACTGCATCTACTATAAAGAACTGTTTTGTTAAAGCTGGTTTCAAAAGTGATGCTGAATATGATGATGAATCCAAGTGCTTGGCAGTTTTAAAAGAAAAATGGCAGCATCTGAAAGACATGGGAGCTTTTGAAGAAGGTATAGAGCTGTCTAATTTTCTCCACGTTGATGAAAACGTTGGGATTGCTGAATATCCCACGAAGCATGGCATATTTCAAAATGTCAGGAAATGCAATGAAGACACTACAGTGAGTGATGAAGATGATAATGAAGAGGTTAAGACAACAAGAAATGCTAACAGCATTTGATACAATATGAAGGGGATTACAGTTTCAAGAAAATGTTAGAGATGATGTGTTTCAATCTTTACAAAAGTGTGAACATTTTTATGAGAAATGTGTTCTTTATAATAAACCTGTACAAACCAAGATTACAAACTTTTTTACAGTTTAGGATATGTGTTAAAGTCAATAAGGTGGATATGTAAGTTTCAATCTTTGTCTTTTTCTCGTTTTTATAATTTAATTTACAAATTTCTATTTAACGAATTTTCTTTATAACGAAGTTTTTAAGTGGAACGATGAGACTTTGTTAAATAGCGACTCGACTGTATATATATAATAAATCTTATATCTTTTAAATATTTCTATTATAAAGGTTAGTCAAAAACTATTAAATATCCATAGTCCCACCATAAAGTATAAAAAAACTAATGATTGTGATGGCTATGATTAAATAAGCAATAACTATTAAATGTCCATAGTCCCATCACAAAACAGTAGAAAACTAATAATTGTGATGGCTATAATTAAATTAACAATAACCATTAAATGTCCATAGTCCCATTATAAAAATGGGTACCTACTAGTTATAAACATTGCTCAGAATGGGTTCTTAGGTGGAAATTATACATAAAATATTTATTTTAACTTTTGACCGTAACGCTATCACGATACGTCATTTGTTTACTTTAATGGTGTCTAACACTTTTCATCCAATAATTGAGGCACAGTGCTACCTTTTCTGTCAGAAAAATGCACATTTTTTCTCATATCTGCTCAGCACAGCTGCTCTACTTAGCCACCTTATATTTAAGAAATACAAATTGTCATTGACTTTTGAATGCAACTCTTTCAGAAATTGTTGGAACTGGCAATGTTTCAATGCATTCTGTGGAACCTATTTAATTGTTGATACAACTGTGTCCATAATAATCTTCACAGTATAAAAAAAATGCTGCAGCAGATTCAGGGTTCAAAAAATCTATTGCCCGACATGCCCGAGGCATATGAAAATTCCAACTGGGCATGTATTCATTTTTATTACATGCCTGACCAGGCATGTAATAAAAATTTATTCGACATTAACCTGATTAGGTCAATCGGGAATCGAAATCGAGTAACCAGCACTCCACTAAAAATAATTTATGGTCAACATTTAAACCCATATAAGAGAAGACGATGAAAAAGAAAAGTCTTAATTTTTCAGCGATGGACTATGAATAGCGTTTGCAGCGTGATAGTTGATAACTGTGGGGAGAAAACAAAGTTTCCCAGTTCGAGTGACAGTGACGTCACTAAAAGAAACAAACAGAACCCTGGCACAGTGTCAAAGCAGCTCCTCGTTCTCTTCTCTTTCTCTCATTCATTTGCGCTTGATTCCTCGTGTAGCTTTGCGGACATGCACAGGTGTTGATAAGCAGAGATGCCGATTACTATGGAATCTCCGTAGTTTCTACGGGAAACATCCTCATACTATGTACAAAATTTGCACAGTTTTCTACAAAAAATTCCCTTCTGTCTAGGTCAATGTAAATTTACGGCCACAGACACGATAATGTTAATCATGACAATGGGGAATTACGGCCGCATGTAATGTAAATTAAGATCGCAATCGCTTTTTCACAGAATTAATAAATATGCTTCTTCAAAAGTTGTCTAGTCTAATTCGGCATAAATCGCTAAACGGTTATTTTTAAAATTATTTTAGCATAAATAGTATTCAATTCCCATTTTTGATATATTTACTTCATTAAAAATAACTAATTTTCTAATTTTAATATTTAATTATAGGCTACATATATAATGATATTTAATATATTTATTTTCATGGGCGCCAGAGCTATTAACAATGAAAAATGTCATCAGAAAAATGCTGGGCATGTAAAATTTTAACTTGGGCATCTATTTATTTGGACAACATGCCCAAAGGGCATGTAGATTTTTTTTGTTTGATGAATATTGCAATGAAAGATTATGTTTATTATTTCCAATCTTTTGAATTTCATAACAAATTTCTCCTATTATAATAGTCTTAGAACCACATATATCCTTGCCACTATATGTTATTACACTTATTCCAGTCTAATCCTAAAGCAGTAAAAGTGTGTACGTGTGTGTAACTTCTGTAAATATCTCCTCCACTTGTAGTACTTTTTAAACTACACATATTAGCCAACTCTTCGGCAATCTTAAATTCATTATCAATTTCCCAAATAAATATTAATAACTATGCAGTATCTATTACTGTCATCCAATGCCAAAGCATAATCATCAAATGACTTTGATACACATTTGAGTTGCTCAAATACATTTCCCTCTAATTCTTATACACACCTTACATGTCAGTTCAAACAGAGACTGACATTTTAAAATATTGAATTTTTCTTTTCTGGGCATACTTCTTCGCACACACCTAATATACAGCATTTAGAAAATTCAGCATCTGCAAAAGATCTACCTTCTTTAGTAACTAATTCGGCAACTACAAAATTAGCATGAACTATTATTATTATCGTACATTTTGCTCTTTAAATGTACTTTGTTGAGCCATTAAATCAGTTTTCAGTTCCTTTAATTTATATGTCCTGATTTTTTCATCTGTTAAAATCTTTATATTAACATTTATGTTCAGGCTCATAATATCATCCAATATTGGATACTTTCATAACTGATGTCAATTTCTGACAGTAAGATAGATGGGCTTACTGACACTTTGTGTAAAGAAGTATTTTGTGTTCCATCATTAAATAATCTATCCTCATCTTTAATTTTACATTTCCTTGACATTGTCAAATTATGCACTTAAATTCAGAAACTTATTTACAAAATTTAGAAATGATTATCCGATATACATATTGCAAGAGATTTGAGGGCAATAACAAATTAGACAAACTGTAATATGGCTTTCAAATAATAAAAAAAAAAAAATTATAACGTGCAATATTCTGATGGGCTATAAAACCTAACAATTCACAGTTTGTTGTGTTCAACGAACTCTGACAAGAAACAGATTGATGAGTCATTGTATGGTAATTGAATAAAAGTGTGTATACAAAATCCTTTGAAATAGATCTGCAAACAAAAGAGACATAACAATATTGCATTTCTTTCCATACAGTTCGATATTTAATAGTAAAATTAAACATACCTTAAATTCAAGAAAATAAATTTTTTATTGTTGCTGAGGTTCATGGGCCACAATTAATATAAAAATGCAAAGTAGTTGCAGGCCGCCTATTGGGCTCAAGTGGCCAGAATTTCCTTAAGAGATTAGCCATTTGTGTCCAAGTATAGAATATATTTAAAGGATGCCATTTCTTTAATGAATTTTGCATATTATCTTAGAAATTGGCAAAAAATTGTTACAAAAAAATCAGTGTTTCCTGAAAAAATGCAGAATTGGCACTTAAGGTTCAGTATTTCAGGAATTTAATCAGAATTAATGAATCACATCTCATAGAATTGCTATTTAGTGTTTTTCTCAGGATCAAATTTGGGCAGGGATATTTATAAAAGGGCAAACATGTTTTTTTTTTAATATTTGCAATGTCTTAAATGGTATCACAATTTGGAATCATCACACAATATTTTATTCAAACTTGTAAACTGTTTGATGTCATAAGTTGCCGGCATGTGCATACTAAATAATTTAAATGTGTGTCTAAATAATTTATAATAAAAATAATTTTATCACCAAATTTTACAAGTGAACAAATTCTCCCCTCACCTGAAAAATTTATGGATGCTATGGTACTGCTCATGTGAGTACAATAACAGAAAATATTATTCAAGAAGCAAGGTAATTGATATTTACATTTTAATGTCATAGGTGACATAGGAGTTAGTACATAAAGACCCACTTTAATGAATCTAACTTTTTAAATTTTGGTTCATTAAATTTTGGTTCATCTAATACATTTTCTTTTCTTTTTCTTGTGAAAATATTAAAAGAAAATGTTTTTATATATTTTAATCCAAAGCTATGAAGGGCAGAGCTTGTCCACCCCAATAAATTTAACTTGTTAACTTTTATCACACATTTTAAATATCTAGCACATATTTTACTGTAAAATTTAAGCCCTCCCTAGGGCTCTTGAAAACCCAAATTCCCACAGTCCTTGAAATCTAAAAGTACTTTTCAAGAACTGTGGGATGCACAGCCAGCATCACTGGATATGTGCAACAGATTTAACCATAATAATACAAACGTTATGAAACTTTGATTGTTTATATTTTTTTAAAAATGGACCCAAATTGTGAACATTATTACATATTCAGAATCCACTTTTATAAACAAGAGAATCTAGAGCAATCCCTAAAATTCTTGGCTTTCCTATTTTAAATGCTGTTGTTGGATGAGAATTTTCATATATGAACAGCATGAAAACAGTAAAAAGGAAGAATTATAAGTTTAAAAAATTTGGCACAAATGTACAATAAATAAAATTGAATTGCTATATTCAATATTTATAAATTGATAAACAATAATTTTGCATAGTAGTGCTATGTAAAAATTTGAAAGTAAATCCAATGCTGCTCTATGAGTATAGAGATGAGTATTTAAATCTTTTCGTATCCAGTATGGAACACATCACAAGAAAAACGTTTCTCATCAATATGAGTATGAAGATGATTATTAAATCTGCTTCTTTGATAAAAGCTTTTGTGACATACCTCACAAATAAAAGGTTTTTCATTAGAATGAGTATAGAGATGAGTATTCAAATTATAGATTTTATTAAATCCTTTCTGACACACATCACATATAAATGGTTTCTCACCAGTATGAGTTTGGCGATGACTATTTAAATTACTTTTCTGATAAAATCTTTTCTGGCACACATCACAAACAAAGGGTCTTTCACCAGTGTGAGTGCGGAGATGAGAATTCAATGCTCTCCTTATTCTAAATCTTTTATGGCACACGTCACACATAAAAGGTTTCACACCAGTATGAGTTTGGTAATGAATAGTCAATTCAAACCTGTGATGAAATTTCTCCTGACATACATCACAACTGAAAGGTTTCTCACCAGTATGAGTTCGGAGATGGGTATTCAGATTACCCTTTTGATTGAATCCTTTGTGGCACACCTCACAAGTAAATGGCTTCTCGCCTGTATGAATACGAAGATGAGTATGCAAATCTCTCATTTCATTAAATCCTTTCTGGCACACTTCACAATTAAAAAGTTTTTCACTAGTATGAGTTCGGAGATGGGTATTGAAATTACTCCTTTGGTTAAATCTCTTCTGGCATACTTCACAAGTGAATGGTTTTTCTCCAGTATGAGTACGGATATGAGCATTCAAATCTTTTCTTGCATTAAATCCTTTCTGGCACACATCACATATAAAAAGTTTTTCACCCGTATGAATTCGAAGATGGGTATTCATATTACCTTTCTGATTAAATCTTTTCTGGCATACCTCACAAGTAAAAGGTTTCTCACCAGTATGTGTACGGAGATGGATAACCAAATCTCTCTTTTCATTAAATATTTTTTGACACACCTCACAACTATAAGATTTTTTACCAGTATGAGTTTGAAGAAGAGTATCAAAATTATCCCCTTGATTAAATCCTTTATGGTATATCTCAATATTAAATGGGTTCTCATCATCCATTCTGGCTACCACAAAGAATTATTTTCTTCTGTATAAGTAAATATATTTCTACTCAAATTACAGATCTCTGAATCATAGAGGTTGAATACAGTATGGTCAACCAGTACAAGTACTATGGTAGATGCACATTAGTTTTTTAATAAAATCCCATTTACTAAGTATAAAATTACTGTACACCCAGTTATATTTACAACAGAGTCAAGTTAATAGTCAAAGTATTAATTTTATCAAAAAGTCTTGATTTAATTGGCTTATACACTCTCTTTAGTAAAGTATTTTTTAAAGTTTAAGTTGAAAGCCCAGACCGTCCTAGGACGTGAGCAGCAGTTTTTAAATTCCCACTGGTACAAATTGAAAATAATTTCACAATCACTTACATTAAGAGGCCCATTGAGATTCAAATTACTTATAAATTCCTTTTCTAGTGTTAGAATTCCTTTTATTCACGAGCACATGAATTATTTCTATACTAAACTATTTTGGAAACTTGTTCTATTTTAATCCTTATGGTATATCTCAATATTAAATGGGTTCTCATCATCCATTCTCATCATTAATTTATTAGCAGACTACGTGTACACAGAGATTTAAGGATTAATATTAATTTAGTCTACCAGTAATAACATAAGTTTAAGACTATATGCACTTATAAATCGTTTAATGCATAAGAAATGTTCAATATATAATTAAAGCTGAATGAAATAACTTATTTAAATGTGCATTCGTTTCGTTGGATAAATTAGATTGCAGAACCAAAAGAATTTTACAAACCTTTTCTTATCCATAATTTGAGGAACAAACATCAGTGACATTCATCGAGAAGGAATTAGATTATATTCCTTTCCTTCTCAATGGTCATATTTCATCATGAAGGATAAAGGGATTCTATGTAGTCTGCATGTATTTCATAAACATTTATATGGTGATGCGATTCGTTGATTATTGAAGTAACCGTATGGTAGCTCATATCTCTAATAATCCATCTCTCTCAATAGATGAGTTTCATGTGACGTCAGGTTTGCGATTCCACTGCACATCGGCCATGTTCTTTGTAACATCGGTCTATCCGTATATTACAGATGATTTTTAGAAATTTTTTAGTGCATAATTTCAGTAGGATATATCAAGATTTATCTTCTCTTAGGATTATTTAGCACAAATATTCATAAAAAGATGTGTTTTGAAGACATAAATTTCATATTGCCGCTACAAGCATATATGCACAATATATGATTTTGGAAGTTTACTAAAGGAATTGGGTAAGTTACATTTAAAATTACTTTGTTGACATCTGCCCTTGCATTATGTAATCATATCTGTGCCATCAAAGTTTGTTTATTTAATTGAGCTATTTTTATTTCACGCACTTAAAACACCCATATTGCAAGTCTTATTAGTAATATATATTGAGTTGTAAACTTGTACAGTAATATAGCAGCTGGATCATTTATATATAAAAAAGGTCGGTTGTTCTGTTGTTGTATTAGTTATTATTGAAGATATGCAAGAGAAAACAGGCATAATTATGTATAACATAAGTTAACTCTGTAGAAGTGATCCATTTGTTTTTTTCTTGGGTACATATTTCCATTGAATATCTGTATTAACATTCTTATAGTTATCGATATACCACATAAAGCTAGCAATCGTAGGCTGAAAATGGTTTAAATTTGTTCTTATAATGCTTCTCCAAACTGCAATAAACCAAATCACATAATAACTTCTAAAAAAATCTGCATATTCAGCTTTATTCCATGCAATTTTGTCTTCGATTAGAAATGACAAACAGATTATGCAAAGTTATTTATATTAAACTGGTGAGTGAAAAGCTCTTTTGGCAAGTAAACTCTGAAGTGAAATTTCTTGCACTGCATTTAGATTATGAAACAAGGGAAAGTGAAAAAACCTGCTTGTAGTGAGCATTTTGTATCGCAAAGTGCAGTCGGTCAAGTCATTTATAATCCTCGGACTTTTTTCTATATTTTTAAATCGATATATTAAAATAGAAAAGCATATGTATTTTTTAATGAATATGCATTTAGTATTTAAAAAAATTAGGTTATATGGAATTTTTTTAAATTGTTCAAAATTGTTTATACAAGCATCTTTTCATATTTGAATATTTGTGATGTCATACAAGGGATGTAAAAGTTTGAGCTTTGAGTTTAACATATAAGGAAAGTATTGTGACTGGAATCAAATATTTGAATACTTTTCTTCTAACTTACACACTTTTAGCATCACTGAACTATACATAACACCTGGAAGACACTCTTATTACAGATATCAGTATCCATGGACCAGTTTTGTCCTTATGATATTGTACAATTGCACCTATGTACAATATATATATGTATATTGCACCTATGTACAATTCAACCTTGTGCCCCTCCCCCTATTATTATCCCTGGGGGTTTCAGACAAATAAAAGTTGTCGTTAATAGGGATCCTGTTTTTAACTGTAGAGAGGATTTATGTGACATCATGAGATTGTTTTATTTGTACAAGCAATCACTGGACGTACATTAGGTTTATAACAGAAGATACTATTTCTTCCAAGTATTTTTGTGGGGTTTTATTTCAATAACAAGATGTTTTATTTAGAACCTAGGTGTACATCAATATATATTGATGTATGCCTAGCTAGAACTAACTAGAAAGCATAAAGACGTGTGGTTGTCTCGCTTTCATCATGAATCAGAAAATTAAAAACAGTAGCGTTATAATAGACTATCATCTCATTCAAATAAATTTTATTAATACAGTTTTAAATATAGTTACTTTTATGTTCATTATACATCATCCAGAAAGTTATCGATTTATTTTCATTTTTTTTATTTTAATCTTCATATTGTTTACATTAAGAAAGTGTCTTTATAATGTATTGTTTGAATATCTGAAATAATAGTACCTCAAAATCATGCTAAAATTTATTATTCAAAGCTATGGAAGTGTGAACTCTTAGTCTTATATGTTATAATAATGTTAATGTTTACTAATTATAATTTAAATACAAAAAAATTCTTTGAAAAGAAGTAAATTTTAAACGTTTCTTTTGAGCTTTCTTCGTTTCTACACTTAATACACAACAATATAAGTTTTTCTAAACTCTTGTGTAGCGTAAGCATTCGTGTTTTTTTTTAAATTTCCTTATATTTCTTGAGGAGGCATTGTGAATATAGCTTAGGTTTTCATTAAATATATCAATGTGCAGGTAAAAAAAATAAATAAATGGGATTGTTACTTATATACACATGCCTGGAAATGATCTATTCAATAACGCTTCTTTAAAAAAAAATCATGACAGCATTAGTATACACAGGAGTTTCTTCTAGAAAGTTATCGGTAACATGCAGTGGTATAAAAGTAAAAAGCAAGTAGGTATGTTCTTGCGTTTTCAAGAAGTAATAAGATCATATCAAGGAATCTTGATATTCATAACACTATATTTCATAACACTATTGTTCTGTTTTAAAAATCTCGACAAATGTTTCTAATTAGAGGCGAAATATTGCAAAAACTTTATACATAAGCAATTCACGATTGAATGAAATAAAAATGCATTCAGAACACCTATCGTCTGTGTATTTGTATTTTTACAGAGCATGTTAAACGAGATCTTGTAGAGATCAAAAATAAGTTTTAACATATTGCTGACTGACTATTTCAAGCCAAAGCTATTCTGGGTAGTGGGTTATGTTTCAGCAGTTGAAAATAAAATCAAAACATTTAAATAAGCTTCAATAAACTTTATTTACACAGCATGCGTTGAAATGAAACTCACTACATATATTTAATAATTTTTTCGGGTACGGTATACTGTAAAGCATTTACCTATGTGCAATGGTACACAAGTTTTACAAACATATCGAGTTTCACTGCACTTTCCTTTGGAAGAGCATACTTCACATACTCTGGGATACCCCCCTCCCCCCCCAAGTAACATCAAAACATCTAAATTAGCTTCAATAAACTTTATTCACACATACTCTGGGATTCCCCTCCCCCCAAGTAAAATCAAAACATCTAAATAAGCTTGAATAAACTTTATTTACACAGCATGCGATGAAATGAAACTTGCTACATATATTTAATAATTTTTTTCGGATACGGTATACTGTAAAGCATTTACCTATGTGCACTGGTACACAAGTTTTACAAACATATCGAGTTTCACTGCATTTTCCTTTGGAAGAGCATACTCCACATACTCTGGGATTCTCCCCCCCCCCCAAGTAACATCAAAACATCTAAATGAGCTTCAATAAACTTTATTTACACATACTCGGAGATTCCCCCTCCTCCACAAGTAAAATCAAAACATCTAAATAAGCTTAAATAAACTTTATTTACACAGCATTACTTGAAATGGTGCCGCCCAGGTGGTGTAGTGGATAGCGTGTTCGGCTGCTGTCTAGAGGGCTCGGGTTCGAATCCTGAATAAGGCATGGAGGCTTATGTGGCTACTGTAACTGAATTTCGATCGGTTGTAGCCACACGTTAATGAATTAAAAAAAATTAAAAATAAATGAAAATTACTACACATATTTAATATTTTTTTCAGGAACAGTATACTCTAAGCATTTACCTACGTGCAATAATACACAAGTTTTATAAACATATCGAGTTTCGCTGCACTTTCCTTTGGAAGAGCATACTCCACATACTGATAACACATTATTGATAACATGCATTGGTATAAAAATAAAAAACAAGTCGATATGCTCTTACATTTTCAAGCAAAATAATAAGATCCTATCAAGGAATTTTATATAATCTGCTCTTTAATACTCTTTAAATATAAGTAACTTGAAAAATAAACAAGCTTTAGATGTTCTTATTTTTGCAATAAGTATGATACTATAAATTTTAGGAAAATACATTGAATGCTAATTGAAAAAATTTTCCAACTAGATCTCCAATTATAAAATGAGAAATATCAGCAATTCTGAAAAAAAAACATGGAATGCTTCAATGGTAACTTGATTCAAATGTTTTCAGCAAAAAAGACATCTCAAAATAAGATACTGAAAAGTAAACAAACACTATTTAATATTTAGATGTTGATGAATAAAACATCCTATTTAAATTTCAAAAGTAAACACACTTAAGTGTAAACTATTTACATAAAGAAACATTTGGAGATAAATCAATATGATTTTGAATTATCACAAAACTACTTTCTTTTGTAGTAACCTTTCAATTTCTGATTTAAAAAAAAAATAAAATCAGAAGATGAGCAAAAATTTTATAAATGTGTTTAATAGATCTGGGCTGATTCGCAAGTTCAGTAATAATCAGCTGTGGTGCCTGAAGCTATCAGGAGCTAAATATATCAATTAGTTTCTTAACAATTTCTGTGCTAGAAGAATAATTAGTCGTCAAAAATGAAAATATTCTATTTTAATTGAACTAAAGACAAGACATTGGTTTCTCAAAATGCTATCAACAATGCAACTGCCATTTAATCATTAATTTGCATTAAAAAAAGTATAATTACTTTTTCTATAAAAACTAAAGCATGGTTGAGATTCTGTGATGCATTTAGGTTATTCGGCAATATAAAAATACCGCCATAACAAATGAAATACTTATAACATTAAAGGTGAAATAAGAAATGTAGATGACCTGGCTACTTTATATTTATGCATAAAATCTATTATATTTTGAATGGTTGAAAATATGTAATAAATACATATGAGTAGCTGTTCATATATTATAATTAACATTTATTTTGATTCATTTTAATGGAAAGAATGAACAAAATTAAATTTCTCTTGTACACATGAAAATAATTTATAGTAAGAGATACATACTTAGAATTGTATGTATGCATCAGGGTTACATATAATACAAATGTAGCATACATATTCTACATTTGGCATGTAATACACAGTTTTTTAGTAATGTATTCTACATTGTAAACATCTTAAGCCTTCGGGTTGGTCGTGTGGTCTGGGTTTTCAACACTCAACATTGTAAACATCTCAGATTGTGTACAAAATTTAACCAATCATTTTGAAGAGTCCACTTCAACAATGAGAGCTCCCAGTAGCTCAACGGTAGATCGTCGGTTGGCCAGTTCGGAGATCCAGGGTTTGATTTCCGGTTGGGACAGCAAGACGCTTTACAATTTTAATTCAGAGTAATATTTTAAAACTTTAAAGAATGTAAGGTATTTAAAAGTATTAGCATATTTTTACAATACAAGATAAAAAAAACTTACATTACCAGTTTATAACTTTATAATTAAATACATATATGATACTGATACTTAGGGATTTTTAGTTTTTGTACATATATGAAATGCCCTTGAAAATACGCTCCTGCTTTGCAAGGATTTCATGGTGTCATTTTTGTAAATTTGTCTTTCCAGTTGAATGTATCCATTTCATGGTATTCATAATACATGGTGATTCTAAGCTATTTTTGTACTAATTGTTGAGATGAAGATAGGTTTCATAATGAGATTTTGTTAATTATATTTTTGGCTCATTAGCATAAGCTTTTTTTAAATTTCCTCTAAATCATGTTGTGATAATCTCAGTATTTAACTTGTCTTTATCACAACATCTACATAAGGGATTTTCTTAAAAACATAGGTTATATTCAGATAGTTGTTGATGATCTAATATTTTATGCAATAATAGTCACAAAGTATCCTAGCGAAATCTTTCATCAAAATAGATATAAATTCAATTCTATACGATTCATATAACTTCGTATTGTGTAGGTAATTCAGCACAATCTTTCTTATTTCAACGACACTACTTCTAGGAGGGCAAACGAACTCAATTTTATGCCTCCTCAACTTAATGCTGATTCTGTGAAAGAATCCATTTGAATTTTCATCCCCATCGCACCGATATTATAAGGTCATCACCTTGGAGATGCAATCAAGTAGAGAAAGCCTCAGCAACCCTAACGCAAGACCGGAAAGATAAGTCATGTGACTTTAGTTACTCTTCCCGCCCAGAGCTTTCCGTTTCCCCTGTAGATCAATGAGAGAAGGTGAATGGCAAAGCGTCCTTGAAAGAAAAAATATATGTTTTTAATTATTTTTGCTACCCTAAGCCTTGGAGGATAAAAAAAATTGTAGGAGAGTGAAGAAATTATTCCATCAATGTATTTATAAAAAAATATTCATTAAAACATCTTAAACTGCGTTTTACTACATTTTGGCGATATTTGGCGGTTTCGGGAAAACGAAACTGCGAGACAGTGCGCAAAACCGGCCGCTTTGAATGCGTGCAACAAATTGTGCTTCCTAAAATATAACTTTAAGATTGCAATCCGGGGTATTTTTTACATCCCGGGATATCAGAAATTAAATTTTTTTAATTTCGGTATCCCGCAGGGTTAAAAATATCCTTTTACTTCATATTATAGATAAAGAAAATATATTTTAATTATCTTACGTTCTGATTTATTTGTCTACAAATATTGTGTGTATGTGAACGATAATAGCATGTTGAGATTTTCTTATGACAAACTTTTGGTATAACGGAATTTTGAATATAATGAGAACATTTTTATAAAAAAAACAATACCTTTAAGTACTTCTTCGCATTTATAATAAACACTGATATACTACTTATAAAGAGCATTGGGCAATAGTTAACCGTCTGAAATAATACACCTTTAATTCGGCAATGCACTATATTAAAAAAAATCTAGTACAATAAATGTACATGTGTACTGGCGACATATGTACTGGAAAATGAAACTGACTGATATCGAACAAATTGCATATAAAAATTTATAAATAAAAGCTTCCTAAGTTAATAACTGCATTACATTTGGCATACTGTATAAATTTTATTATAAAAGAAATTGGCATGCAGTACGTCGCTAACTTCCCTCGCATTTTGACGTCTCTATGGAAAAAAATTCTAGTTTTCAAATCGTAGTTTAGGCATATCGCATTGCCATCAAAATCATGAAATAACTCAATAAGTTATTTTAATATGTTTTTATTTGGTCTGAATCGGAAATAGAAAGAAAAATAAGTGGTAGGAAAAGTATGTTTTAAGACCTACGTCATAAACACAATTCAAGCATTCTCTGCAAGATGTTTGTGTTGCGTGTGTATGTGAGTGTGTGTGCAGTGCATATCTGTATATGTGATTGTTGGTGTGCGTGCTTATATGTATGTGTTCTTGTGTATGTGTGCTTATATGTATGTGTTCTTGTGTGTGTGTGCGTATATGTGTATGGGTTCTTGTGTGTATGCGTGTATGCACATGTGTTTGTTTCTGTAAGTGCATATTTGTATATGTATTTGCATGTAAAATTTGGGTAAGATAAGTTATGAACGCATGTAGGTACCGGTATGATATTTCATATGTGGATACATTATGTAAAATAATTGAGGGAGTTAGTATTTGTTTTGTATAAATTACAAGATTAAGACACAAAATATTAGAAGTTTTAAATTTTTGTAGCATTATTTATTTTGATAAGCAATGGGGTGACAGTTGAATTTAAGCGGGAAAATGATTGTTTGAACTATGTCTGAAATAATGGTATTACTGGTAATTGGTAACTAAAGGCATAAATTAATAAAGGCATTTCGCATACTGTACAGCTTATTATGAAACAAGAAGTATGCGGAACGTTGGTGTTCTAACGACTTTTCTAGCATTTTGACGTCACTGTATGTATACAATTGTTTTAAATTCGTAGCTTAGACATAGCGCATTGCTGTTAAGGTCATTATTGAGTAACTCATAAAGTTATTTTAATGTTTTATTTGGTGTGAATCGGCAAAAGAAAGAAAAATAAGGGATCGGAAAAGTATGTTTTAAGACCTCACGAACAAAGTTCAAATATTCTCCGCAAGATGTATGTATTGTGTGCCTCAATTCAAATTGTTTGCCTTTGGATGAAACAAATATTTTAAATGTAACATCGTCACATAACAATTATGTAAAAACACTAAGCAAAGACAAATTTTTCTCGGCAGAAAGTATGCCACAAAATCTACAAAAAATAGACAATATACCTGATATTAGCATCCATGACAGCTTAAACTTCTTTCTGGCTGATATAGTCAGTTATATCGCTGGATTTGTAGTTAAAAAATTGACTAAAACTTTAAATTGTGCAATATGCGTATCTGCTTTAACTTTTCAGGTTAGAATAACAGATTTAATAAAACAAAAAAGTAGAGGGGGTTGATATACCCGGGAAAAGATACGAAAAAACTATGCAAAGTAGCAGAAAAACTTTTAGAATTTTTCAGCATGCTGAAAAATTAAAAATGCATAACTGTATGCAAATGCTGATGACGCATTCGCTGATGCAAATAGAATCTGGTATTTTTTCCACCTTAAATTATCATATTTTATGTCAGGACCCTGTAGAAAATCACAAAATTTTATTAATGAAATCTATATTATTTGAATATTTCAGAATTCGATTATGTCATGTCGCTAAAGTTTACACCGAAGAGCTTCAGAAAAACAAATGCAGAAGCATTAATAATAAAACTACTCTATTTCAGGGTCATTAAAATTTTTAATTTTATTTCGAAATTTAATATGAATTTTTGCAATTCCGTAAGAGGTCGACATTTTAATTGGAAGAATTTTCGACTAGAAATTTAGATTGGAAAAACATTTCGAAAAATTTTATAATTTTTACTAATTATTAACCTAACGCCTAAATTTTTTTATTTAATTTGTAGTAAAGTGTCAAACATCATTTTAAAATTAAAACTTAAGTGGTATTTCAAACATTGTCGAGAATTTTATTGTTAAAGGTGTTTTGTCATTAAGTGCATTCTATTGTTATTTTCTAGTGTACTTTATTACCAGTCGAATTATTTAATATGATATTAAGGGTTTGAAAAATCCTTTTATGTGTATAAAATGTAGGAAATGTAGAGTCAATGCATTTTAGTCTTATTCTAATAAGTTTTGTATAGTAGTAAAAATGCGATAAACGATATTGAAATCGAAAATACATTTTATTTATTTCTCAGACTATTGAATACAAATAGCATCCCAAAAAGTTGAAAAATCGAGATTTTGTTGATAAAATATATTTCAGGATTTCCTGAACACGATTTAAACACTTTATTCAAGATGTTTATCTGTGTGTGTGCATATATGTTTGCGTATTTGTCTCTTTGGATAAGGTAACTTAAAAACCCATGTACATGCCAATATGAATTTTCATTTGTGAATATATTATGCAAAATATTGATCGACATTTAATAAAAAAAATATATAGTGTAGGAGATTGATACATTCGGGAAAATGTATTGAAAAATTATTTTGTGTGTGTTGAAATATTGAAGAGCACTGCAAAAGAAATTTAGAAGTATGTGAAAATTATTGAACATCACAGTTATATACACTAGCAGAAAAAGCACAGTTATATGCAAATGCTTGAACTTTCGCAATGCAAGTAAATCCAGTTTTCTTTTCTATTTTCAAGCATCCTATTTTATATTAAGATTCTGTAGAAAATTATAAAATTCTATTAAAAAATTACATATTATTTGAATATTTTAAAATAAAATTATGCCATCGCTAAGGTTTATAAAGAACTTCAGAAGGATAAATCAAATGTCGAAGCATTAATAAAAATATTGCTTTTTCTTTTTCGATTTATTTTATTTCATTTGAACATTCGATTTAACTTTATTTCATTTGAACATTCGATTTAATTTTATTTCATTTGAGCATTCGATTTATTTTCATTTTATTTTAATATATATGTTTGCAATCCCGTAAGATTCTTACACCCCCTTTAAATTAATACTGTAAATTTGTACAGAGTTATCAAGATACTGCATTTTTAAAAACGCATGTACAAAATAATTTTCTATCCTCATGATTGAAATTGTAATAGGCATCTTACTGATCCACTTTTTGTATAAGTGTATTAATATAAATGAGTTTAATGTAAATAAATATAATGTAAATAAATGTAAATGCTATATATTAAGAATACTTTTATTTATTTTTGCAAAAGTGTCATAACAAATATCCGCATCCTCTTGCATTTTTGAAAATATTAAAATCTAAGTTTCTTTCAAATTTCATTTCATACAATTGTTTTATTTTTTAACCAAATTCACCTGAAGAAACAACCCATTACTAACGCATACAAATCATATTTGTCATGTAGTCTCCATTTATAATGGTCTTGTGATAATTTTGATTGTCACTCCGAAGTTCGGCAACATTCGGTGCTGGCGTCCAGGAGTGCAATGCCGCGGCATCAAGGACGTGCACGTTGTTAACTGGGGTGTAAGGTCACTACCCCTTACCGCCATTATGTAAGCACCTTACACTGCCTTCTTTCTCTCAATTCTTTTGTATCCTTAATATTTTATATGTTATATTTTGTAATTAGTGTTTATTGCTTCCTTGCGCATAAATACTAAAATACTTTCTTTCTTAAGATTCAATTTTACATTTCTTTATCTTTCAATTATATATATATATATATATATATGTATATATATATATATATATATATATATATATATATATATATATATATATATATATATATATATGAAGATTTAAGGTGAGAATTTACAAAGTTGAATTTTAAAAATAAACAAACCATTTGGAAACGAAGTTTTGTACTTTTAAAATAGAAAATGTTTAGCAATTAATAGAAGTCTGTTTACTCTAACGATTTGCTCAAATATTATCTATATCTCGTTAACAAAATGTTATCTATAGATATTATTTATGTTTAAGGATAAAAAAAAATACTGAAATATTAATTAAAAATTATTTGCAATAACAATTTGAACAATTTTTGCAATAACAAGAAAGCTAAAACAGTTGTAACAAAATTTGAAAATTAATGTGTAAGAAAAGAAAGTGTTCCAGAATCTTAATCCACGCATTTTGAAACTGTATACTTTAGAGAATTAAAAATACATAGTTTAAGATTCTCAAAAAAGAAAGTTGCGTCAATGAACAAACTACTACAATGGCACACTTTTACAATTTTCAGGAACTGCTACAAAGCGCCGCTCTAGCGCGAATGTGCCAAATCTGGCTCTCATTTGTAGCAGCGGAGGGACACATAATGGCCATGCTTTTCAGATCTCCAAACAATGAAAGGCTACCTCTAGTGATTCTAGCTCTTTGGTCATCACCCATCCACTTCAAAATCCCAATGTAATTTACCCCCTCCCCCCAACCCCGGGGCGCGGTAGTCCATTGGTTAGCGCGCTGGAGTTGCACTCGGTAGGCCCGGGTTCGATTCCAGCCACTGCCAAAACTGCCGCCGTGTTCACGCGGAGTACGATCACGTTAAACATGTGGGTCCGTAAGTCCTTTCGAGAGGTTGGTGGTAGGGGAAGGAGGGTACGGTCGCTGTGGATGCCTCCCCTACTGGGTTCCGGTCCAAATTGGGTGGCACTTCCCGGCCGTCCAAACAGTTACCTTACACCTTTCTGGTAGGTCGGACGGTCTGGGTCTCAACAACAACAACCCCCCCCCCCCCTCTCGGGCGGCCCACTCTCTGAGTGGTAAACGGATCTTAGCTCTGTAGTTCTGATCCTCCAACCTGGTGGACAAATAAATCCGGGGAACCGGCTGAACGAGCCTCAGACTCCTCCAGGTGGCTGTGATCGCATGGACTGCGTCTATTCATGACATGAGCCTAGATCTGACTGGAATTCTTCGGACCTTGCCCGGTGAATGATTCTACCAAGTACGGTGCCCTGGCTGTGGCCTTGCTGGATGGCAGAGAATGAAACCCGCACGTTGCTCATCTTAATATCGGTACAAGCCCCCTCCCCCCCTGGCTGCCGTGATGTAGTTAGTATAATCCTGTCCCTATAATCCTGTGATTTACCCCAACTGTTTTTAGGACTATGTGAAAGAAGTATCCTGTCGACCCATCTATGATGAGAATTCGCTTTGCGTTGTTATTTTAGGAGTCGATTCGTTCGCTTTACATTATTACATATCGTCGTAACAGGTCAAAAAAAAACAACTTCTTCTATTAGTATTTCCAATTAATAAATTTCAAGGTATATCCGTCGCAATCTTGCACGAATTTTCATTTTCTCTGTCAATAAAATTTTGGATCTTTTAAGTATCCATTTCTAAAACTCATTCTTATGCATTAGTTCTGTTAAAGCACGCCTGTTAAGATGAAAAGCGGCTCCCACCCACTTTAATCCGATGTTCCCGTGTTCGTATGATAAGAGCAACTGGTAGAAAAAGGCACAAAGCTAAAGCCAAAGCAAATTTGAGAGGAGCTCTAAGGCACGAGTCACCGAAGGGGGTAATGGAAAAGGACTGGAAAGAATCGGAAAAGAATCCCAGTCGTTGCGATAGCGCCCCTGGGATCAACCGCATTTCTAGGGAGGAATACCCAGGTTATATTAAAAGTATTCGTCTTTTTCCTCAATGACTTCTTTTTGAAAGAAAATCCCTAATTATAGTATACACTAGCAGCATACCCGTTCTTCGTACGGAGTGTATAATATAAAGAAATTTATAATTCGCAATCATGTGCAAATTCTGTTAAAATATTAAATTTATTGCTCATAAAGAATATCTCGTTTAAGAATATCTGTTCTCACTATGCAAAATTATCTTCACGGGCAGATCTGAAGAATAAAACATCCTGGCCCCTTTTGTATGCAAATTTACAAAAAAAGGAATTGAATCAATATATGCAACCCCGTACTACTTATATTGTGGCAGATTAGAAAATATGCCAGTGTGTTAGTAGAAGCTTACCCGTATTGCAATATGTGTCTCAAAAATATTTGCCAAAATAAAGGAGATGACATAAAAAATTGAAAGTATCAAAAATCCTCGTAATCTTAATACCAGAAGGTCGTAATGGATTCGAATATATGTCAATATATATCAAAATATATGCCAATATACCTGTACTACTTATATTCTCGTAGATTGGAAGATATACCCATGCATTTGTAGAAGATTACTCGTACAACGTACTATATATGAGTTTCAACAATTTTCGTCATAATAAAACAATTCCATAATAATTTGAAAATATCAGTAATCCCTGAATCAACAGTCCCCGAAAATATCAATAATAATGATGTTTAAACCTGAAGACCGTAATTGATATTATCCAGTCAAAAATTCAATGTCAATGAATTTATTTTATATACATATTTTTACTATTCAAATCGGAAAAGATTTAATAAAAATCATATGCCGCATAACATATTGGATCCGTTGCTAAGCCACACGATATCAATTGCTTTAAATAAATTGATGGAAATCATATCATCTGAATAATGCAATCTCCATGGAAGGTTTGGCGACATTTTCGTCAATTTAGCTATAACTTAAAAAATCGCCAAATTTATCGCCAAGTGGAACTGTAGAACTGAGAATCCCATTATGCGACAAATTGACGAAATATCATCACAAAACTATCCCCTAACAAAACACAATTAATTTCATTTATTAAGCGCGATTTTATCAATTTCATGATATTTTTATGGATTTAGAAATATTTTTACCAATTTGGTGATATTAAAAAAATTCCTTAAATGTGTTACTAAGTAGGATGGATGGACTGACCGACAAATGCTACAGAAACATCATTTCAGAACTTTATTCTAAAAAAACAAATTTAATTTCATTGATTTGGGTCGTTTTTATCAATTTGGAGACATTTCCACTAATTTGGTAAAGTTTAAGAAAAGTTACCAAGTTATTTAGAGATATTCCTCTAAATTCGTAGCTCTGAATTTGCAGATCTGAAGAATAAAATATCCTGATCCCGTTTGTATATACTAAATGAAAACAGTAAAATTGTATTAGAAGATAATACACCCGTTCTACTCTTTTTCTGCTTCAACAATCGGCTAAATGAGTTTATTGGGTAAACACAATATATGAGTTTATTAGCTAAACACAATATATGAGCTTGAAACCTCTTTACTAAAATAATTGAAAGTGATGTACACAGTCCGCAATATATATAATTAAAAGAACAATCAAATCGTTCATTTATAAAATATATTTTTACATCCATTTATTTATTATACAAATAAAAAAAAATAATAATCGATATTAACAACACATTTAATTTCATTCCGTTGCCGAGCAACATGATATAAGATAGAATCTTCCTCATAAAATGCGAAATTAAATACCCATTTTGATCTCTTTATACTTTACATCGTTGAGTAAAAGCTTGTGAGAAATGAACCATGGAGGTAGATTTTTCCATTTAAATTCATGTTTCAAACAATTTATGTTTTCCTATAGTGACTAATTAATGCAAAAATCCTGCACCAAACTCGGAAATAAAGTTTTATTTCATTTTGGCGTTTAAAACAAACGATTTTCATCCTTTCCGTTTGGATAAACCACGGAGTTGGAGAGTAGATCTCCTAAGAAAAAGTTCCGTTTTTCAATAATATCTCGACAACCCTTGGTCTTAGAAACTCGAAACTTGGACAAAATTTATGGGGGGCTATTTTAAGGCTATCCACAAAATTTCATTAAATTCGGTTCAGCCGTTTTCCCGTGATGATGAGACAAACGAAAATTTCGTTTTTTACTAATATCTCGAGAACCACTGGTCGTAGAAACTCAAAACATGGACTAAATTTTAAGTGGGGCTATTTCTAGGCTACCCACAAAATTTCATCAAATTCGGTTCAGCCGTTCTCCCGTGATGATGGGACAAACAGACAGACAGACATATTTTCAATTTTATTTATATAGATATACGCCGGAACTTGCTTCCATCTCACAGTATTGAATGCATTTCTTATATCTAAATATATAAGACAAAATTTTTATTTTTATTTAGATCTCTTCTGTCAGTAATTGGTATTGGCTTAATTTATTTTCAATAATAGAAACTAATCGATTTGTAAGAAGCTTACCTAAAACCCTCCAAACCATGAGCAAGCAAATAGGACGATACGAATCGGGTCCTTTCCCTCACTTTCGCTTTCTTCCATATAAGATAAGGTAAGACAGAAATTAGGCGATCCAAACATACCACTCCTCTTTCAAGCGGAAACGAAAAGTGGCCGACAGAGCCCGCTGGGATATAGCTTGTGAAACATGCTCCAGTTGAGGTCAAAAGCATGAAGTGACTCACAAGAAATAAAGTATCATTTGGACTCATAGCGTTTCTACGATTAAATTAAGCAAATGCGGCAAATGAATTATTCGTGAAAGTAAAAATTTAAACAATTTAGAATGTGGGAAACCGAAACGAATTAAAGTTAGAAAATATAATTATTAAAATGGCGAAACTTAAAGAATCACGAAAGGATCGTAGCACTTTGATCCATCGTAGCAAGAAAAATAATCTGAAAATGTCGTCCGAGTGAACTTTAACGTATTCCTATCTATTCATTATTTCCTAAAGTTTGATCATCCGATGTGAAGTTGTGCGAACTATTTAATTGAGTACGATATTTAATGGAGTATATATTGTATTATAGAATTCTATTAGTATGAACCTTCTAGAATGTTAGCTAATTCACATTTAACATCACACATTGTTTTTAAAGAACTTGTTAAAGAAGACGTTTCGACGTTTGTATGCGAGGGGTTTTGCTGGAGTAGTCCAGCATAACAGGCCGTGGTACGAAATGTTTCGGATTGTCCCAAACTAATCCTTTTCATGACCCCTTCGAACGACATAAAATACTTTAATAGGTCAGAGAATATGAATGATTGGATTGTATGTACACTCTTCATAAATAGCCTGTTCATTGTTTTAAAGAAATAAAACTTGATCATTCCTTGGATGGTTACGAGTAGGAGGGAGAGTCATCTACTATTAGGAGGTGATCTCATTTCTAATCTCTATTTAAAAAGGTCTCCTATAAAATCAATGATTCTCAAAGGGGATGGTTTATATCCTCATTTGAAGTGGATCAGAAAGGAAACGCGACACTATGTAAAAAAGAAACTATTCAAGACCCTCATTTCATACATTCCATACCCGAGGATAATTACATGGATAAACTCGTATTTGCATTCGGCGTAAAGCAACATGCTTACAGCACGTACAGCGAGACGGACTTTCTTTTCCTATTTCATTGGACCACACTCCTTTTCTTGTTTGACAATACACTTTCATTTCGAAATGCGTTTCTCTACTTCCATCATTTTCGTTCCTCTACTTCCATTATTTCATTCAGAGCTGCTTTCCACTGACCACAGCCGGTCTACACTCAGGCCGTGGCGCCAGAATTATGATGTGACGCTAGAAGGGGAACTCTTGCTAACTCGGGAAAACTTGCAAATTGAGAGTTAAAAAATATTTCAAAATAATTGCACTTTTACTCATTTCTATGCCTAAATTTTAACACAGTTAATTTCATAAAGATTATCTAAACTTAGATGGAAGGGGGGTGGGGTATATTTTTTTACTGGAGCTCCCACAAAGCAAGAACTACTCTGTCTAAATGATTACAAAATTATATATAATCTAGATCCCTTTACAGTTACAAACCCAGTGTTAATGAATATTAAGTAGCTTTCATTTTTTTCTACTACTGTAAACAATGCAATTAATACGACATCAAAATTTCTACAACCCCATGTATAATAGCAAAAAATAGTGTGTGACAATTCTATTTTTACATATAATTTGAAATATTTTCACATTGCTGATGAGAAAAATCACTTCAATTGATTTCGAATAAATATTTTAGGTTCATTAGGATTTAACGAAGCAAAATTTATTGCCAAACTTACTTTAATATACAATCGCAAATGTAATGGACAATTTTACAACATATTATAGTATAATGTGTGGTATAATATATATACAATAATTCTATAAAATGCATCAGTATCTCCACTGTTTCTATCTTAGTTATGTATGGTGATATCAATATGAAAATTTCTAAATAATAAAAAAAATTATAATAGTCTACTGAAAACAAGAACTGGTAAGTAAATACATTGTAGATAATACATTGAAACTCCTTTTAAGAAAACTGATGAAATAACGTATGAATATGAAATATTACTATATATATAAATGCGTTTCAGTTACTTATGAAAAATTTGCTTCCTAAAGTATTATTTTTGTTTTTATTTCCTTTCAACTTTTTTTTTCTTTTTTTTCCATCCTCATTTTTATTTTTAACATAATTATTCAATAAAATTTTAGCTATGGTAGTAATGACTTTTTTTTCGATTACCTTTGAAGGTTCATGAACAACGCAAGTCCAACATGATTCCATTTCTTTATTTGTATCTAAATATCTCAAAGTTAGGTTTAATATGATATGATATTTCAAAGTTGTATAAATTCCGTTAATCAAAAAAATTTGCCTCTTTAAGGTTTTCATTATTTTGGAAATTAGGGTACTGCAATTGAGTGTCTTTTACATTTAACCAATTATTTCTTATAGATTTTAATAAATGAACAAGATCATACATCAAATACAGAGGTATATCAGAATTACTTGGTTTATATACAGCATCATTAAATTTATCGTGTTTCTTAAAAAAAAGCAAACATGCATCTATTAATATATTGTTGTTATCAGTAATAACACACAATACATTAAGGTCAAGTTCTTTTAACTTGCAAATTAACATAGATGCCAAATTATAGAGCTTTTGTCCCGTAAATATTGAAACTGGGGCAATTGCTATTACGTCTTTATAATTCGAAAACATAGATGTAAACAAAAACACTTGGGCAGTTTTTGCTTTTTCATTACTATCAAAACAATCAATGGTAACTTTACCACATTTAAACGTATACCTAGGATCAACATAAATCTCATCAATTAAGAGAGAGACAAATTTGGTCTTCGTTTAAACATTGTACTCTACTTTTTAAATAACTATTTAAATAACTATAACATTTAAATAACTATTACACTAAAAATCTGAATCCACATTTAACTTTTTTGAAATTCTACTTAATGTTCTCACATGAGACAATGTCAACACCTTTGAATTTCTATATGCCTTATAGCACGAAGAACTAGATAAGTATATTTTAAAGCATAGAATAAATCGTTCTTGTGAAAATCGAAGCAATTTCTAAACATACCTGCTTCTGTTTCTCCAACAGCTTCACTGCGGCTCCGATATAATTGTGATGGAGTAGAATGCACAGTTTCACATGCACTTATTAATAAATCCAGATCACGTTTATTTGCAATTAGGCTAAATTGTATTCCACATTTTTGTAGCCGCTTCTCACTGTACTGGAGTTTTTCTAAAAACACATCGAACGTTTTTTCTTGGCATATGCTGATATTCGCAATAAAAATTTTGCAATCATCAACCACTCCACAAGGGACGCTGACCGCGCTTGGATTTTTGTTCTCTTCTTTCCGAATGCTCCCCTCTTACCGTGACGTCACGACAATTTCTCCTCAGTGGCGCCACGGCCTGTGTGTAGACCGGCTGTGCACTGACTCCAGATTGCGGGGTTAGTGGAACTCAGCGTATTTGACGTCAATTTTTCACAAAGGAAGACTTTTATTGAAAAGTTAGGATTTTCTTACTTACGTGCACAGTAAGGTTATAGGAAAGCCACCTCCCACTGGGGTCGCATCCAACAAGATAAACAATGGACATTTCTTAAACCCAAACTATATGTTTGTTTGGAGTTCCACAGATTATTAAAAATGACTTTACCTTTTACTTGTTATCCAGAAATAATCTTTTAGAATGCATCAGATTGTGTATTCATTTCATCCATAGCCTTTCAGTCAATCGAACTGCAATGCTTTTCATTTAAACGCCAAACCATCGAGTTCAATCACCAGGTTCAAACTTACAGAATAGGATTAAACATGCACTATAAATTATAAAAAGTTTAATGTAAATTTGATACGCGAAAATATTAAAAAAAAAATTACTGTATTTCATTTTCTGATGTTTAACATTTTTTTAAATAACATGTAAAGCAACGTATTTAACTATTTGCATTCAGTTAATGTTTAGAAATGGGTTCCCCCAAAACTTCGCAACTTTCGCTTTAAACGGCACTATGTAGTTACACGTCTTAACATTGTCCAAATATATACACCCATAAAAAATGACGGCATGTCTGTATCGTTTGAGGAAATGTGCAAATGATTAAAATTTGGGAGCAAAATAAAAATGTTTATTAAGAAATTGTGGCAACAAGAACATAATATTTTAGTAAATGGTAAATCCTCCTATGGCAGCTACACAAGCAGACAATCGGGACGCCATAGAGTGAATTAAGTTGTTTATGTCCCTCTGTGGAAGATTTTGCCACACATGCTGCAACGGATCGGCTCATTCAGTGGCGCTTTAAGAAGGCTGCAATGGGAGTCCCAACATGTTCCAGAAGTGTTCTATTGGAGATAGGTCTGGGAACCTGGATGGTCGTGGGAGGGTATTAAATCCTCGAACACATTGTTGAGAAAGTCGTGAAGTATGGGGTCGAACGTTGTCTTGTTGGTAAATGGAACCTGGGCGGTTTGACAGCAGAAGCAGATCAATCGGTTGCAGAATATAATCGACGTACAAGTGAGCCGTCATCAGATTGGTTTGCAGCACAACTAGAAGAGATCAGTTACCCCACGAGATGGCTTCCTAGACTGTCACACCACGTGTGATGGCCGTATGCCGCTTGACAACAAATACGGGATCGGAATGCTGACCAGTCCTCCTCCACACACGTGTGCGGCGATCGTCAGCTCTGAGAGAGAAGCGGGATTCGTAAGATAACATGCCTGCAATCGGACACAGTTCAGACTGACCGAGCTCGGCACTTACCCTGACGGACTTGCCTATATTGAGGGGTCAGGGGCAGGCGCCTTAATGGACGTCGACACCTAATACCATCTCCTGTCAGTCGTCTCCGAAGTCGTCCCTTAATATAAGGTGCATGGAGGATAGCAAATACCTTCGAACGGCTGATACCGACGCCATTGGTGTGGACGCGGCTTCTCTCTTGACTGCACAATCCTCTCGAGCAATTGTATGTTTGCAGCGTTCTGAGTCTCTGCTACATGTGACTTCTTCTCTGTTACATGTGTCTGTATTCTTTGATCCACTATTGCCAGCATCGAGCCACTACCCTATCGCTCCGACCAAAATGGCGACTGATACATCTGTTGGACCCACCCGCTTCCCTTACGTCTATGAAGCGACCTTTCTCTAAATCCGATAATGCATGGTAGCGCCGACGAGTAAGTCTCAAAGGCATCTTTGTACACAACTTGCAATATCAGAAAATCGAGCTCCAACTTCTGCAGGATGCGTCGTTCTCATGCGTGTTCTATGAACCCTACAACATGATTGACTCTGACAGTTTGATCGTTTGCATAACTCTTAAAACGACATTTGCATGCTCAGTTTCGCGGCTGTTTTTATGGATGCATATACCGTTTTGCAACAGTGTGCATTTTCTTATTATCCATGATCTTAGTTGTAAAATCGTTTCCCGAGAATCCATTATGTAACCCTTTCCCGAAGCAACTGAAGCTTAGGGCATGCAGCTTTTCGTAATATGCAACTGGGCTGCATGGATGTACAGCCCTTAGCCTTAGTAATTTCACTAGCGTCGATGGAATTTTTGTTTGTTTCGTTTGAAGCATAGTCACCTTTATCGAAAATGCCCGTTCATTTCCCTTTTCTCTATTGTTAAAAAGTGGTACACCTAGAAAAGATATTAAGTATCGCCATCTAGCGGTGACAGCTAGAACAAGATGAAAATTTAAAACACCGTAGACATGTGAATGTGATATCTTGATAGATGCATTGCTAGATATAAATTCCAGCTTCGTTTAGGGATATTGTAAAATTAAATCTGATTTGAATTTGCATACAATAAGATGTAAACGAACACAAAACAAATTCTTTATAGATATCAATATGAAACTTCTAATAAAAATTTTAAATTTATAATGCTATATGCAAAGTATATAAACCACAGCCAATATTTGCCATGTTTGATTGTGTAATCTACCAATGATGGTTCTGCGTACACTCTAAGACAAAATAAATCGATGCACCCCCACAAAATAATCCGACAGGATTGTAATGAAACTTTACATGTAAACACCTTTCGACCTAATATGCAAATGATCAAAAATTCGCAGCCAATGAATGAATAGTTGGAACTACAGCGCATTGAAACTGATTACCATGGTGGTGTATATAAGGAGCGAACCTCGCTTTCAGGAACAAAACGTGCAGTGGATTTCGATTGCGTTTACGTTCCTTGACTGTAACAATGCCTCGCCGACGAATTCGCGGCTACTACGAGCATATGAAGGAGTTTGAAAGAGGGCTTAAGGTCGGACTGCAGGAGACTGGATGGACACACAGCGAATCGCTCGGCATTTGGGTAGCAGCGAAGCAGCAATTAGACGAGGTTGGCAGGAATGGGTCCCGAACGGCAGATTTCCGCGGCAAGCGGGTAGCGGACGGCCTAGAGTGACGACAGAACGAGAAAATAGAGCGATTGTCAGAGCAGTTGTGACAGCACGAGATTCGTCTTTATCAACCATCCAACGTGTGACACACACGAAAGTGATCACCCTGGTCATTAATAGACGACTACGGGAGCGGAATCTATACTCGCGGCGCCCATTACGCCGCCTACCACTGACCAATATGCACCGTCAACAGCAATTGCAATGGTGCCGGCCCCATCAATGTGGAATTGTTCCGACTGGGAACGAATTGTCTTCAGTGATGAGTTCCGTTTCGAACAGAGTCCCGACGACCAGCGCAGATGTGTCTGGAGACAGCTCTGACATCGTCAGAATCCCCATTTTTACTGTCACACGGCCCGAGAACAGGGAGTTATGGTCTGGGGTGCCATTTTGTTTGATAGCTGGATCCCTTTGATAGTTCTCCGTGGCACCATCACAGCACAGCGGTACGTTGCCGACATTCTACGATCCGTTGTATTGCCATTCCTTTCGAGACACCCCGGGCTAACTTTCCAACAAGATAATGCCAGGCCACACACGGCAAGCCTCTCTATTGATTGTCTTTGTGCTTACGACACACTTCCTTGAAAAGCCAGATCCCCAGATCTCTCTCCTATTGAACCCATTTGGGCTGAGATGGGGCGTCGTCTGCGATCATCCCAGAATGTAGACGAATCAGTTCGCCAATTGGAGGCTATTTGGAACGACATATCTCAGAACACCATCCGGCAACTTTATGCATCAATGCTACGTCGGGTAACAGCTTGTATCAAGGCTAGAGGTGGACCAACGCCATGTTGCCGTGCTCACTATGTGTAGATCTTTCAGTTCACTAAATCATCCAATTGTTCTGAAATTCTAATCATTTCTTTTTCTGTACATTCATATTACACGTATCAAATTTTGTCTCATTTGGATAATTTTTTCTTGGTGCGTCGATTTTTTTGTCTTAGAGTGTATTTTGATCAATTGCTCATAATAGAGTTCAATTGCTCATAATAGTTTAATTTGTGCCGAAATTATACAAGTGCACAAACTGTTTTTGAAAAGTCAACAACTTCTTAGTTATTAAGAACAAGATAGATTTAAAATGTTCACACTTCAACCTGGGTATGTTGACGGTTTAATGTGTGCCGAAATTATACACGTAAGACTTTTTCTGAAAAGTCTTTGCTTTAATTCATTTCTCCCGACGATTGATTTCCGAGGGAAATTCAAGAAGATTTATACAATCTTTCATGCTATTTGATGTATAAAAGGGTACAAACACAATAAATTGCAGTAAAAGATAGATATTACTATTTAAAAATACAAGAAAATCAAAGTCAAAAAATTTGAAACCAAGATCAAAATTCAATAAATATAACGAATCCTGTAAATGAGGCCGAATATGTCCGAATAAAATCCGAAGTATGTAAATGAGGCTGTTATAAAACAGCTGTAGTGCTCTGTCTGTCCTCTGTATGTGCTCTGATTCTTCATTTGATTCTTTAGTAAACGGTGCAAAGAAGATGGTTTTGCGAGAATGTTAACTTTGATCAAGAAAGCCTTGTTCGTGAAGCTGTATTACGTGAGCGGAGAATCAGCATTAAATGCTTTGCGAAAATTCAGATTTAGGAAAAATCTAAAGAAAGGAAAAGGTCCTATCACCTGTTCTGGGTTACTGAAGCTTGTCACACGATTTGAAGAAACTGGATGTTTGGAGGATCGTCCACAAAGTGGAAGACCATCGTTAATGGACTCCCGTGCCAGTGCTGTGGCATCTGAAATTGAAAACCTAGCAACTGAAACAGCGGCTGGGACTAGCAACGCTTCTGAAGCTGCAAGGCGATTGGATATTCCTGTATCCTCGGTATGGCGTATCCTTCACGATATTTTAAATCTGTATCCTTACAAATTACAATCACGCCATCAGCTTTTATCGGTAGATATCGCACAGCGAGAAACGTTTACTAAATGGGCTATGTCAAAAATCGCACAGGAACAACAGTGGTTATTTAATGTGTTGTGGACAGACGTAGCCCACTTTTCACTGCATGTAAATGTGAACACACACAACTGTCGTTTATGGGCGACTTCTAATCCACGTGATTACATAGAGCAGCCACTTCATTCACCACGAGTGACAGTTTGGTGTAGTTTCATTGGCTCTTACATTCTGGGACCCTTTTTCTTGGAGGAGTTTAGCGCAAGTACTGGTTAGAAAACTTGCACAATGAACGCACAGCGTTATTTGACTCTTCTGCATGAGCAAGTCGTACCGTCTTTGTGAAAACGAAATGTGATATCTACTGTAACATTTATGCAAGATGGAGCACCATCTCACATCGCAACTCCAGTAAAGAAATTTCTAATGGACATCTTCGGGGAAGACAGACTTATCAGTAGGCATTGCAAGATCCCATAGCATCCTGTGTCTCCAGATTTGACACCAGTTGATTTTTGGTTGTGGGGGTATTTAAAGTCACGAATTTATCAATCAGGCCCTTCCACATTGTCGGAACTAAAAGATTCCATTCGCCGTGAAGTGAGTTTCATCCATCCAGATAAGCTGCATTCTGCAGTTACGGGTATTTTCAGTCGCATGAATTGTGCCATACCTTGTGGAGGAGGACATGTTGAACGCATGATGCTAATAACACATAATAAAGGTACTGAAAGTGCAGAAAGTTATTTTCTTTGTCTTTCCAATGCGTTCAGCGCCAGCTATAGGTGATTTTTTAAACTACAAAATTTTTTCACGTAAAAAAATAAATAAAAAAAAAGCGTCTTGACAATACTTATGGTATAAACCGTGTCTAAATGCGATGATTTTTCGATTTTTAATGAATTTTTAAAGTTTATACGGATTTTTGAAAGACCCTGTATATATGTGAATAAAATTTCTTTTCCTAGAAATATTCTTCTATGTCAAATGTGCTATATTACTCATCTGATGTTATGTTTGTCACAAACGAAATTTACCTACAGGTATCTACTACTGAATTTAGTGATTTCAATTTGATGTTGATTTTTTTAAATTTTAGATTTATAAAACAAAATAAAAATTACGGAGATGATTGCTAATAAATCAATAATTGTATAATCAAATTATAAAACTAAAATAGTTTACGTTTTTTAAAGATTTATTAAACTTAAATTGAATAGCATACTGTGCCATATAATGTACTCACCATGAGTAAAATGCTGACTGCAAACTTTCCTGTGCGTCAAATTTTCAGTATTCAAATCTTCTCTGTTGATTCTTGAAAGATTTTCTTCATTTGCAATTATTCGAGGAAATGAAAAAAATGATACATTACAATCACGTACGGATCGTTTGCTGCAGCAAATCGCCATTATCAAATTCAATTACTTTATCTAGAAATTAGGATTATATAAGATATCGGCTGGATAGTTTTAATAAAACTACTTTTTTAAAAAATTTCACACCAAAACGTATCTTTTACATATAAAACTAATGCAAGTTCAACGTTTGTTTGTATAAAGAGAACTTGGGATTTTCGCCGCTAGATGGACGTGACGTGACGGGAATCCTCTCTATTTTCTATCGTTATAAAGTGGAAACCACGATACACCCAAAGATGTTATGAATCGCCATCTAGCGGTGACATCTAGAACAAGATGGCAATTTAATAGACCGTAGATCATGTGCATTGGATATTTTGACATTTATACACTGCTATAGATAGGAATTCCAGCTTCGATCAGGGTTATTGTAAAATTAAATCGGATTTGAACATAATACAATAAGTTGTAAACAAACATAAAAATTCTTTATAGATATCAATATGAAATTTTTAATGAAAGCATATGAAAATTTTAAATTTATAGTGCTATACTATATAAAGTATATAAACCACAGCCAATATTTGTCATGTTTGATTGTGTCAAGCAGCAGTGATGGTTCTTTTTAGATCCATCGCTCATAATAGAGTTTAATAGTGTAATATGTGCCGAAATTATACAAGCATACACACTTTCTTTAAAAAGTCAACAACTTCTTAATTATTAAGAACAAGATAGATTTAAAATGTTCACACTTCAATCTAGGCATATGGACGGTTTAATGTGTACCGAAATTATACACGTACACAAGCTTTCTCTGAAAGTCTCTGCTTTAATCCATTTCTCCCGACGATTCACTTCCGAGGGAAATTCAAAAAGATTTATACACTCTTTCATGCTATTGGATGTACAAAAGGGCACTGCACAATAAACCATAGTAGAAACTAGATATTACAATTTAAAAATACAAGAAAATCGAAGTAAAACAATTTAAAAATAAGACCAAAATCAAATAAATATAACGAATCCTCCAAAGTAAAACAAGTAGTCAAATGGCAAAAAACAACAACGGTGTTTTAGATAGATGATAACTAGCACCCCCTAGCGATCCATTTTGAGCTGGAATAGTTGCCCGGAGGAAAGAACATTTCATACAAAAAGGTGGAGATGGCTGAAGATGCAGATTTTAAATAAGTTAAATTGAATCAAAAATACACTGTATCCGCTCGATTTTAGCAATAACATGAACATGGAGTATTTTAATAACGGATGCACTGGCCACAGCCTGGGTTTAAATTATGTTTAAATGTTACCTTTCAAACTCCAATGTAAATTTTGGATGTTTTACCTTTTCTTGAAACTTAATTAAAATGCCAAATATCCTTTTCTTTTGCCCCGTTTTTAAAATGACCGCACATTAATAAATTATTTCAAGTTATAATTTAATGGTTGGAACTATTTCCAGCAGATATCAGCCAATCGAAATGAATGCGTTCCATTACAATGATTTTCCTTCAGAGAATACCAGACTTGTGGATAAATAATGAAGTTGCGTTTTAAACTCTTAATCTAATACTTTAAGTATGTTCCTGCTTTTTTTCCCGTTAGAACTGCAGCTGGACGGCCTGAGTCACATAAAAATAAATAAATTTGTAGATTTCAGAAACTCGCAGTTTAGAAGGACTCGTTGATTTCACACAAGAGACTCATTTTAAACTAAGGCGGATTTTAAGACCCCGCCTGTGAGCGAAGGTAATAATATCATTACACTTTACGTAAAAGGCCAAATGAAAAATAATTGACATAAATCCTGAAACAAAAAGTCTGTCATTTTTATTAAAAAACAGATTGTTAAGGAATCGAAGGAAAGGTTTCCTAAAGGATAGGAACTCGATTTTTTTATAGTGGTGTATATACGGAATATGCTTTGCTATAAAAGTGGGGTGCGGATCCAAGTATTGCAGACATTTGCTTTGGCACGCACAATACTATAAGTAGTAGAGCGATCTTTTTGTCAAGTGTAAAAACTATATACAAAACTAAATATTAAGTCTGACAAAGTTTGCAAATTTTTGGAATAGAATGTTTAATATGCTAAGCAAAGTGTGCGCGTTGTGTGCTATTTCATTCCTTTAAGAAAATATTGAGTGCCATTTTATACTTTCATCCATACAACATCTCAAATGGACAGAGTGGTAGAAGGCGAGGCTCTTAAATTGGCTGACACAACCACTACCGTCGGTTGTCGTCTGCCTGTGCTATTTGAATGGCGTTACCTGGCTGATATGCAATTGAGCCGTTCACTAGGTGCTTTTGCTTTCAAAAAATTGTACCCATTATTATAAAAAGTAGTCTGAAATGTTTCGATTTTCTCGAGCATGCGATAAAGTAACCCTTTTCGCTATGCACAACCAAAGCTTCAACGAGACGTCAAGATGACCGCCGTTGCGTCAGCCTGTATATATTTAGGAGCCTTAGTAGGAGGCATGGTGTAACGGCTACGTGAGGCGTGACATCTCATGAAAGCCATCTATTGAGTACATTTCACCGCAAATAGAGGCACCCCCTGGTTGCCTTCCAAATTTCTGCTGAAAATCTTGATATATGGATGGATTAAGTCATTCATAGTTCCCAATTCGAATATTGACCCGTATGATATCAGAATGACGGAGGTTCCCTTTCTGACACGAATGTCTGGATACAGAGTGCATACAGGTTGGATACGGGTTGCTGTGTGCACTGGGCTAGAACCCTCCGACGTCCCCGTCTTTTCGAAAGTCTGAGTTGGCGTAGTAGAGCCCGTCCTCCCCCCTCATGATGCCGGTGAGAACGCTCATCATGCCTTGTGTCCACGTTGTGACGTTGTGTCCGTTCTTGCGAAGTTCTTCCCCCAGCGCCTGCAAAAAAGAAATCCCTCATGTAATTTTAGTAAGGGTACGGCCAAACAACGCGACACAGGCGCTGTACGTCACCTATGTCGGACCTTTCCTAAGCCTTTTTGAAATCGAATGTCCGAGTCTTCCCCGGCTTGAAGGCATTTGAGACTTGACCCGGTCAGATCCGAACCGTTGCTCGAGTTCATTTATTGAATTCACATTTTATCCAGATAGTATGAACATAATGGCTGCTTAAGGAGAGGTTCAGAGTTAGAGATGTGGCAGAATTCAATCGTTGTATAATGACTTACGCACGTGTAGAAATTTCAAACCCATTCTGTTTTGGACGCAATTTGCTTATCTATATTAATTGCTTCATTCAGTTTTGGACGTGTTCGAGGCTTACATAACCAGCAATGAGAACTATTAAAATAATTGAGTGAAGAAAAAACCATTAAACTGTAGGTGTTCAAAGGGCTTCGTTGATGGGATGTAGTTGGAATCGTGGCAAGCTTGGAAGTTAATGTAAAGGAATTAGTAGGGCTCAAAATCTTGTGAATACAAGTACAATAACCCCTCTTTATATCGCGCATTCGGATATATCGTGCTTCTGCTATGTCTCCCATTTTTTTCTTCTGCTTTTTTGTTTACATTCTTTTGCTTTCCCAAGACTGGAGTGTTACAACACGAGTCATCGGTGGGGCGGGAGTGAATGATAGTTTTATTATTATCTTTTTTATTATTGTACTTTCGCTCCTAAATTTTTATTACATATGTTCATAAAAGTATAATTTTTATCATATCGCGCATTTTGTCACGTCTCCCGGCAAGCGCGATATAACGAGGGGCTACTGTATTACTCCCAACGACACAAGAAACTTGCCAGTCTGGGTTCAAGGCTCTCTCGAAACCTGTGGGTCCAAGAAACATACATTCGCAATTAAACTAATAATTTGTAATATTAAAGAGCAGAGTGATTAACATTTTGAAAATTGTGAGAGTGTAGTATCGTATTGTTCAAGTTTCTTTAACCCAGCCACAAAATAAGAATATATCGAAAACGCAAAATAAGTCCACCTCAAATAGGATCATGCACACTGAAGGGTGATGAGGATCCTCCCATTTCCCGAGTAAGCTTGTTTACATTCGAATAATCGGTGATTCTGATTAGGCTTCACGATAGTTTCCTTTTCACTCATTGCAATATCCGTTGGCACGAAGATCTTCAGCATATAAATACTATTCCAATAGGTAGTTTGACTTCTTGATGAATAAAACACGTGATGTCTGTAGGTACTTTTACAATGACTGTTAAATGGATGGTCCCGCGTTCTGTTGTTTTCAAGGTAGGTAATTCAGCAGGACTCAAAGGGAAGTCGAGTTTCGGTGCTTCAAATTTAAACGGATGACCATTTTATACCTGTGTGTAATTTATTTATTTATTTATTTATTGGCTTGTTTCTCTGTCTGATTATAAGCAGACGATCGCGAAAACAGGGCGATCCGTAATACTAAATAGCCTGTACTTCAACGTGTGTGAAGTAAAAAGTTTTAACGTCGTGGTGAAGGTCCAATTGAACATTTTCTTTTGTATTTGAAAGACTGATTATTATGCCAATTTAGCGGTTTCAAGTTTTGTGCCTGTTGTCGTTCTTAAATTTGGAACTTCGTATTTTTGTTTGGCGCAGAGCTAGCTTTATTTTCATTTCACTGTGTAATGTTGAGAATATCGTATCTCTTTTATTTTTAACGATTCGTTTGTCTCATAATTGCTTTTTTATACAAGTAGGAAGAAAGGGTGGCTAACACCGATTGTGCAGTCTAAAAGTTGTTTGGAGACTCACCTTGGGGAAGGCCTTTTCGTGCTGCAACTGGTTCGGGGTCAGCTGGTTGTGTATCCTGGGGGCGTCCATGGCGACCTTTATATTCTCGTCTAGGAAAAGGACACGAGCAGCCACCTGAACAATAAATTCACATTTAGTAATAGAAACATCTATAGGATTTAGCAAACAGCATTGTTCATTGAGCAACATTAGCATCAGAAACAAAAATCTCATGTGGGCAGCACACGACTTTCCTTATAGAATGCAATGAATGGACCCTTTTTGCAGTCAAAAAATTATGTAGAAGATCCACGGTACTGTGATTTTAACGTACATTGCACGATTTTCCGGATGACGACATGTAAAATTATCTCAAAGTACCCAATTAACTTATAGTTCGCGAAACTCTATATAAACAATTATCAATATGACTAGCATCCCCAATAAGCGATAGAGTCCATATATTAAAATATTTTAATAATTAATTCATCCATTAGGCGTCATTTTTGCAACTTTGACGATATTTTCGTCAATTTGGCAACATTTAAAAATCATCAGCAAGATGGAGATATTCCAACACACTTCGTTACCCAAATTTTAGCAAATGTTAAGGACGGAAAAATAGGTTTTTCTTATAGTAGATTCTTATATTCTTTCCAAGATATTAAATTTTCGTTAATGAGTTGTCATTTTTATCCATTTGGCGACATTTTCGTTCATTTGGCAATATTTAAAAAGTCGCCAAGTTGGCGACATTCCGTCTAATTCGTCGCAAAATCTCGCCAAGCGTTATGGACGGAGACATAAATAATTCTTATAGCAGATAAGTGACTATTGGCGTCTCACTACAAAAGTATTACCCAAAGTATCTTTTCTCATAAATGGAACGAGCTCATTCCACGAGAATGATGTCATCCAATATGTATCGTATGATATTACATATGAAAAGTGAACCTATTTCAAAATAGTTAATATTTTATTTTATGTGATATTTTGATACATTTATTTGAAAAATGTGCAATATCTCGAGAACGGTTCAGGCTAGCGTTTCAAAATTTATATCAATCGTTTTCTGATGAAAAATGACATAAGAAATGCGTCACTTTATGAAAGGTTTTGATTTTTTGATGATTCACTCGAAAATTGAGTGGGGTTCAGGACATTCGATTGCGTTTAAAACATTAGTCACGGATTTCGTTCGTGAGCCTCAAAAACGTCTGATTCGTGTGTCACTCCCGTCGAAAACCCGAATTCCAATTTCTCATAATACTTTCCTTAATACATTATACTATGCATATAAGGAAAGTAATAAGAAAGAATGCGAGCAGACCTGAATGAGTTGTCTTCATATGCATTGGAATGCGATTATCATTTGTGTAGCAAAACTATCTGTATAGATCTGTATCTGTATAGCATTCCAGTGTTCGAGTTCCATTATATGCAACTGTAAACTTTCTTTCGAGAAAAATTGGAAGCGCAAGAAAAGCGAATCACTCACACAGTTGGATTCACAGCCAGCGGTATGCGGAACTTAAAATCCACAATCACGTGAAAATTCCCATAGTATTCGGAAGGACATTGTTATTCAAAACATTTAAAAAAAGTTTAAGAATCTCTGTTCTCGCTCTATACAAAATCATCTTCACAGGCAGATCTGAAAAATAAAACATCCTGGTCCCGTTTGGAAACAAATTCACAAAATATATGAAATGGAATCAGTGAATGCGCAAAAATTGTATGGGAAAGACATATCCGCACTACTTGTACTACTTATCGTATTCTCGTAAATTAGAAGATATACCGGTGTATTAGTAAAAGATGACTCGTACTACACTATATGCGTTTCAAATATCTTTGCCAAACTAAAAGAAGATAACGTAATAAATTGAAAATATCAATAATGCTCACATTTTTTAAACCTGAAGGTCGTAATCGATAATCCAGTCAGAAATGCAATTTAAATAAAATTTATTTTATATACGTTTCTTTACTATTTAAATCGGAAAATATTTAATAAAATTCGTTTACAGCATCAAGATACTGGATTTAAATCTGTTGCTAAGAGACATAATATCATTTTATTTAAATAAAATTTGCGAAAAAATAGATCGTCTACATAATGCTTAGAAACTCGAAACATGGACTCCATTTTAAGTGGGGCTACTCCAAGGCTACCCACACAATTTCATGACATTCGGTGCAGTCGTTCTCCCGTGATGATCTGACAAACATACTTACAGCGCAGACAGATACATTTTCAAGGAGATTCACTTTTTTCCGGGGGTGAGCACGGGATGTGCCGCCTGCTAATTTTCTGCTCTTGTTTCCTTTTATTTTAACACTTTACAATACAGTTGAAAAGCCTTTATGACTCATATTCATTCTGTCTGTCCGTTCGCACGATCACTGCTGTAAAATTTACTTTATCAAAATGAAATTTTAGTATGTTTTTCAGACGGTCTGTGGGACCTATCGGAATGTAAATGAATAAATTCACCAGATTAGTTCTGGATTGAACCCGGGTTGAAAAAATGAAATACATGGAATCCTATGGGACCTCATTTTTCAAACATTTTTTAAGCGAATTTAAAATTCACAAATTGCTTCGAAAGTTTTAGGAAATATTCAAATGATCTCATAAAATATATAAAAAAAATTCAGTAAAATATGTTAGGTATTTTTTTAAATAAAAATTATTTAATACAGGGAGTAAAACAAATTCAATTAAATTCTGACTCTTGCTATATCCCCCAGAAAGAAAAAAGAGATATATTTTATAATAAATATCTTTCCAAAAGCTTAATTATTTTATATATGAGAGGTTTCACAAATGTGGTAGAAAACAATGTTTCAATTTTTTAAAAATTTTATATAACTCTTCACGATGGATGGTCGTCTGTCATTTTATACTTATTTGATGGCATTTTTAATGCACTTTCCTACTTCCTAGAGAGTTGAAATTTGGTACACAGCTTAAATTTGTAGAACATTTTATTCTACAAAAATTGGGTGGATCCTCAAATATAGATCCTACATTTTTTTCGAAATGGCTTGCAAATAATCCCCGTTCACATCTATAAATCATTGTTGTAAGATTGTTAAAAATTCTGATGTAGACAGTACATGACTTTCCCTGCAGACTCATATTCACGTTCTCTTTATTTCTTCAATAATAATTTGAGTTTATCTGCACAAAATAACACCCATAAGTATTTTAAAAGACACTGAATTTGCATGTTAAACTTAAATTTGGTTCTCATTTGATAGTTGGACTTGTCAAAGGTGGCGTAGCGAAAACGCGAAAAAACTAAATTATCTCAAGAACGGCTAGTCTTAGAGTAACGGGGTTAGTCTTATTCTTTTTGTTGTCAAAAATCACGTATAAAATAAGCATTTAATTGATATAATTGAGCACACGTAGTCTTTTATTTTTAGATTTAACGATTTTTGCGGGCCATTTCGCAAAAACAGTCCGTTCCTTTTTTCCGAATCGTACCAGAATAACCTACAAGTGATTTATGTACCAAATTTTGTTAAATTGGGTTCATTAGTTTTTAGCTAGAGTGGATAAAGGCAATTTTTACCGGCCATTTCGCAAAGAAGGCAGATTATTTTATTACGAATCGTATTAAAATCTAATGAACATCAGGGTTTCCCACAAAAAACTTACCTACCAATTTTTATGAAATTCGGTCCATTAGTTTTTCAGTAGGAGTGGATACAATATCCTCACAGACACATAGAAACACACACAGATATACCCTTACACACACAGACGTCTCCCGAAAAATAGTTTTTCGTATTCTAGAAGTCCTAAAATGTGTAGATCCTTCGAAAATTCGATTTCCGATCTTCGGCACGATTCCAATACTTTGAATACACACACACACACACACACACATATTATCTGTGTATCTGTGTATTATCTCTGTATCTAAATTCCGTGCCTACGGAATTACAATAGTTGTGATTTTAAATGATCCCTAAATTTTTATTATTTCTACAACGAAGCCTAATTTTAACTTATGCAAAATGCAAATATCTCAAGCGATTGTAAGGTGAGTTATATAAGAATTGCTAAATTTTTTTCACGCAAAATTATTTAGCTCTGGAGTCTGGATTACAAGTTATATGAATGAAATATTCATTGATTTTGCACAGAGAATCAGACGATTTATATTTCGATGAAGTTTTAAATATTTGAGTATAATAAATTACCGTAGTACTGAGGTAATGTAAAATATATCACCACTGAATGTATCCCATTTTAGAGATTTTTAAATGAAATTGAATTTAGTTGGAAAGTGTTTCATAATCAATGCTTATACATGATTGATCTTTCTTGTTTTGCTTTTTTCCTGGTTTTTAGTGTCTGTATATTTTCATATCTTACTTCCTTTTATTTTTTGCCCTTTTTATGTTGTATCTTGCGTAGAATCCCCTTCGAGAGGAAAAAAATAAAAATAAAAGTGTTCGTTGGAGAATATAACTTCTGGTTAATCTCCATTTTTCTTCTTTGCCAAGAAGAAAGAAAGAAGAAAACAGAAGTAGATTGACTGCATTGAAGAAGAACACAATCAAGTTTCCGTTTGAAGAAAAAATAGACACATCGCCTGCAATGGTGTTAACACCTTTCAAACCATTCTTCAAATATTCTTTAAAACACTTGAAACTATTTAAACATTGAAATAGAAGATCCTGCTCTGTCATTTAAAAAAATAATTATGATATTTTTGGGATATTTATTGTCTGTAAAAGCTTCTTAAGAGGAAAGAACTCCATTTTCAGAGAGAAGGGATCCGCCACTGCAGAGTCAGACCGGAGAGAACGATATAAACGGTGACGAAACGCATCCTCTAGAATCGTGGGTGTACACGCAGGATACAAGAACGATGTCCAAGTTTATTTTTTCACAAGTAAACAGGAACCCTATACAATCAACACAACACTTAAATGCTCCACTCATTTCACAGAATAAGCGATACTATTCTCAAAATACTGGCGAAAATAATTTCACAAAACCAAAACCACCCGGCCGTCCAAATAGATGCTCAAGTCCTTGATGGTGACGAGTCGGACGGTCTGGGTCTTCAACAAAACCAAAACCACGGCCGCTACTCTCGAAACACTGACAAAATCCACTGCAGCTCGTATGTCGTCAAATCCTTTTGGTAGTCTCTCTATAGAAACTTCTGGAAATCTCTCGGTACACATTTACAGAATCATTTGCCAGACCAATCGTTATTTCACGAAGTTTCAAGAACATTCCGAAAGTCGCCAAATGAGCGATACATCGCCCAATCTGGAAACCCTTCATTTGAATCTAAATGCTGGCAACCATAGAGTGACGCTACGGAAAGAATGTTCGTACCGCTGTCTTCTGGAGAAAATACTCCGATCACACCGTTTAGTCTGCGATAGACTGGACGACAAGACGCCAGTGAGAGAATATTACCCGTTCGCAACACTACATAGACATGATATATATTTCAAATACAGAAGGAATGAGAATCGTTTCAGTACTTTACTGGAGGCCCGATTCGAAGCATAGACCGCGGCCTACAGTCAAAGAGGGCTCGAAAGGAGGCATGTTTTGTAAAATATTTTTGTTTACCCACCCTTCCCAGCATTTCTAAACATATTAAGTGCTACCTAGATTTATGTTTATATATTTTTTAAAAAGGTAATAAACAGTATTTTATGACGATTAATCCCTCGCGAAAGTTTACTTGATGCCAGTGAAGAATTTTACTTAAAATATATTATGTGCACAATCTCACACGGAGGTTTAAGAAAAGGGAATAAAATAAATTGGCTCGACTGTCCTCCGAATGCTTGTGAACCAGAATTGTAACCTGTTGAGACAGTACATTTTTGGTAAGCCTAAAATGAATATGGAGAAGGAATATTTGCTTGTCAACAAATCTAAATACTTTACTAAATGGAAAGAAGAAACAGAAAAAGTGACATCCTTCCTCTCTGAACTGAGATCATTTATGTTCTTAAAATGCCGTTGTAAATAGGAAATTTTTTTTGTCCACTTTAAATGAATATACACTATAAAGCCCTTTCTAGCGATCATTTCCTGAGAACTTCCTGAAAATACCAAGGAACGAATGAACGAACGCACACACATATATAGTATATATACACTCATTGTCATAAAAATTTGCGCACCAATAAAGAGTTGTCAGAATCGAACGTTATTTTATATATGTGAGTGCAACGTTGATATATGTGATTGCAAAATCAAAGCAAAAGGATCATTTATTACAGGAAAAACTACAAATGAATGGAGGTTCTAGTACCCTGTTGGGCCACCTCTAACGTGAATACACGATGCGATACGGGAGGGCATTGAGGCATACAGGTCCTGTAGGGTGTCTTACCTCATCTCATTCCACAGTTGTTGTAAGCGCGCCTCGAGTTCGACCAAATTCGTAGGCTGTCCAACTTGCCGTTCCAAGTGATCCCAGACTTGCTCGATCGGAGACAAATCTGGGGATCGAGCAGGCCAGGGAAGGGTGGTAATGTGGCTGAGGCATTCCCGTGACACCCTTGCTGTGTGTAGCCGAGCATTGTCCTGTTGAAAAATGCCTCCTGGGAGCTCTGCCATGAGTGGTAACACATGTGTCTGAAGTCACGAACATACCGCTGGGCTGTCATAGTTCCGTGGATCAATATTAGAGGTGACAGGGTGTCGTTTGCGACGGCACTCCATATCATCACACCTGCTGTGGGAGCTGCGTGACGTTGTAAAGCGAAGGCAGGATTGAGGCGTTCACCATGAGGCCTCCACACACGTACACGGTTGTCATCACTGCCCAAATAGAATCTCGATTCGTCGCTGAAGACGACCTGGTTCCATTCGGTTGCAGTCCAATTCCTTCGTATGCGACACCACTCCAAACGGAGGCAACGGTGGGTGGGTGTCATTGGCAGCCGCAGCACAAGTAATGGGCACCGCGATACCAAATGTCCTTCAGCTAGGCGCCTTGCGATGGTACGGACAGACACAGGGGCTCGTAGTGAAGGTGCTGCCTGTGTCCGGATGGTGGACAATGATACAGTTGGCGCTGTGCGCGCGTGTCGGGTGATGGGACGGTCTTCTCGGCTATTGGTCTGCCGAGGGCGTCCTGAGCTTGGCCACCGTATATGCGACCTCTCTCTCGTCCACTGGTCCCAACACCTCTTCATAGTAAAGTCAGAACGGTCTAGGTGGCGAGCTACTGGTCGGGCTTATCACCCGGCTTCCATCATCCCGATGATTCTTCCCCTCTCGCAGGGGCGGCCCTACCATTAGTGCGAATGGGTCTCCTGCCCCAGGGCGGCATACTTGAAGGGGCGGCACTTCGAAGGAGGGAGAAAAATATATAAGGCATAAGCAATAAGATAGTAATTGCCCAAAATACAATTTTATCCGAAAATATTTCCTTCGAGAAAATCCTAAAGACGATTCTGGTAGGAGATTCCGCTTCTGAGAATTGTGTTTTTTGATTTCCTTGCAAGATTTTTGCAAACATTAATTCTCCTTTAGAGCAAGAAGGATTTTCTGACTGGCAACATTTATCCAGACATTTAAGTCAACATGAAAAAAGTATCCATCATATTGAGTACATCACTAAGTTCGTTGTCTTCAAAAGGCGTTTGAGCCAAGATCAGACTGTTCATTCTGATATGGAAAAATGGATTAACCAAGAAAAGGCACGTTGGCAGGAGGTTCTTGTCAGAATAGTGCGAAGTATTAAATTTTTAGAGCAACAAAATTTGGCTTTCAGAGGTAGCAGTGAATAGCTTTTTCATGAACACAATGGCAATTTTTTAAAACTACTTGAAATGTTGGCAAAATTTGGTCCATTTATTACTGAACACGTCCAGCGTGTTCTAAGAAATGAAAAATATTCTCCCCACTACCTGGGACATGGAATCCAAAATGAGATAACACATTTATTATCTTCTGAAATATAAAATCTACTATCGTAAAACTTATAAAAGACAACAAGTATAATTCTTTAATTTTAGATTGTACTCCGGATTCTAGTCGTCAAGAGTAGATAACCGTAGTTATTAGATTTGTTATGTTCAACAATGTAAAAACGCTGAAATAAAAGAGCATTTTCTTGGCTTTTGCAAAATTGTAGATGTAACGGGTACTGGTCTAACTTCTTTCATCACTGATCATTTGGCGGAAAATGATCTCAAAATAGAAAATATTGGAGGACAGAGTTAAGACAATGGTGCGAACATGAGAGGGAAAAACTTTGGATTGCAAACTGAGATTTTGCAGAAAAGCTTTATGTTCATCTAATTCGCTTAATTTGGTGATTAACGATGGTGCAAAAGTGAGTTATCAGGTAGTGGATTTACCTATTCTTCCTCTTCGACTAAAAGATGGGAAATTTTAATATCAAGATATACCTTAAAAGCGATTTCAGATACTAGATGGGAAAGTCGGATTCAGGCAATAAAACCTTTACGATTCGGTTTATCGTAAGTGTGTGATAGCTTATCACAAATACTCGATGATGGCACATTTGAGCTACCTACAAAGCACGAGGCTCACTGTTTGTTAGAAAAATTAGAATCTTTCACTTTCGCATTTTCTATTGTTATATGGTATGAAGTGTTATCGCAGGTTAACGTTGTCTCTCAAATTGTGCAAAATTCGAACACAGATATATCAACCTGCATTGAGTATGTAGATTGCCTTAAAAATTTTCTCATAGGCTACCGAGACAACTTTGAAGAGATTGCAGGCGTCGCATCAGAAGTTGCCATGCCTTGTGATATAGAAGCTGTTTTTCTTTCTGAACAGTTTCGGCGCAGGAGAAAAAATAAAAAAAAATTTGACTATGAACACGAAGATGAAAATGTGAATAATCTTAAAGATAATTTCCGAATAAATTTCTTTTATGTTATAATTGATACAGCTTTAAATTCCATGGAAAACAGATTTGACTTACTTCAAAATCATAATGCAGTATTTAGTTTTTTGTTCAATGTTGAAACGATATCGAACTTGAACAAATCAGAGCTTTTGAAACTGGCTTTGGATCTTGAATCTAAACTAAGTAATAAAACTGATATAAACTGCCCTAAAGACATAAATGGTACGGAACTTGCAGACTAAGTATAATTACCAGTTTTTTGAAAACAGAAACTTCGCCAAAAGATGTCCTACAATACATTTATAAGCATGGATTGACAGGGACTTTTCCCAACATTTCAATAGCATTTAGAATCTTATTAACGCTTCCCACATCAGTTGTTGCTGGGGAAAGGTCTACGATAAAAAACTATTTAAGATCAACAATGGGGCAAGAAAGGCTTTCTGATTCAGCCTTAATATCAATTGAGCATGAAATGTGTGATCATTTGGATATAAAAAAGTACTAGAAAATTTTGCTAATGTAAAAGCAAGAAAGATAAAATTTTGTTAAACATTTCTTTCTGTTATCATTTCTTGTAATAAAAAATAATTAAAAATCTTTTTTAATTTGTTTTAGATAAACTGAGGAGGTGTGTTCAATTCCTTTGTTCCAGAGAAAAATAAGTTCTTAGTCGGGACAGCAAATTCTTTTTTTGCACCAGGGCGGCAAATGGTCTAGGGCCGGCACTGTCCTTTCGAACTCTGACAGCTGATCATAATATCTTCGATAGCGGCGTAACTGCATCCCTAATGAAAAAGCGTTCTTCTGCAACATATTGAGGATTGCGTCCCTCATCGTTACGAAAGACTTGCCGGCTATTCCCTCGGCATGGGAGGATCCTTTTGGGCCAGATGGCATAGTACGGGAGCAGTCATCTAAAGGTTCCGAGTTCGAACCGATCCCCTACCATCGGGGATCTGCGGACCCCCACAAGATTAAGCACAGGCAAAATGTCTCTGCGCAACTTTTTTCTGCGCCAGGGAGACCGAAGTTCAACGCCTTCTGGTGTCATTACGTAATGCGCAGTCACGCTGTACTTCTAATCATTTGCACATCTGCATGACGCGTACCTTCACGGAAAGTTTCGTTACGATCCCACGATGACTTACTTCTTGGTGCGCCAATTTTTATGACAATAAGTATATATATATATATATATATATATATATATATATCCGTCGGAATTTTGACCCTGCATTGCGAATAAACGACCAAACGTCCCGAAACTTTACGTATAGGATAATATGAACTCATATATGTGCAAGCTGAGCTTAGAATGTTGATTTAAGCCTTATTTAATTAAACATTCCCAATTTGAATGGGTCGATCCGACTTCCAACTTCTCTGTGATGGCGTTACAATGAGGGTTGAGGACTTCGATCCAGTCAGTGTGGGTGTTGATTTTTCTAAACAGCCACTGCGACTACCACGAACCATGCTGTTAAAGGGTCGTACATCTTATTATTGATTTTCATAAACAATTCAGCAAAGCAATTAGGAAATGCTTCCTAAGAACTTCTGTTTCCAAACGACAAAGAAAACGATTCCAGATATTATGAGTGATCCAAATCGAAATAAATGCAAAAGAGACTTTTCCGAGAAGGACAGAATCATTACAGGAATTGGATTCGGATCTGCGGACGATACATCAGGTAACCCTGTGGTTAGAAGAATACCATTGAAAGTGGAAGTGGCGAAGGGTGGCGAAAATGGCAGAACCAACTGTAGACACGAACGGCGGTCTATAGTTGAACTCGCCGCACTGAAGATCCGCATTCCCCAAGATTCATGTTGACGCAGTTCTTAAAACGCTATAGTACTTAAAACTATATGCCATTGAAAACAGCTTTAAATAGAACACGCATTTATTATAATAAATAAAACAAATACAGCAAATTTCTGATGTCATTCGATTTCTCATACAGTCTACTTATTATGATACTTCATCTTCTCTATATAATAAAAGGCAATGTCTGTGTGTGTGTGTGTGTGTGTGTGTCTGTCTGTCTTATACACTATACGTTTCGCGACCGCGCGTCGGAGAGCTACGAAATTTGGCAATCGGAGACCTGGGGGGGAGGGAAGGGGACACGTGAAAACCGATTTTCAAAATTCTAATTATTTTTTTATTTATTTAATGTTTTATGCGATTTCGACCTTTTTTTGCCCTTTTTTTCTCCACGATCCAGACGTCGTAGAAAAAAACAACTCACACCATCGGAAAGAGCAGACAATTGCGAGTAAAAATATATCAATTTCAAATCTCTATTTCGATTTCTAATATTTTTTAAAGATTTTAAAACAAAAGTCACTTTTGGCTCAAAAAAACGATTTTTGGTTTTTAAATTCTCGCATCGTGAAAAGTACTCATAATTTCGACTAATAATTTACATTTTTAGAAAGCTGAAATATCTGGCATTCTTACAAGTCTAATCTGGTCCAGAAATAATGAAAATTGCCTTCAGGATCGCAATTTTAAAGACGTCATGATTTTAAATTTCTCGGCGTTCCGTTCGTTTCTCCCCCGCTGAAGCAGGGAAGGTGGTGGGTGGGGACGTCAAGGTGGAGGTGACGTCACGGTTCTGAATAGACCGCCTTTGCTCTATATAAATTATTATATTTATATTTTAAATGATGGGACGATCTGGATTTTTTAAATGTATATTTTAACTTTTGGATATTTTAAATGGATATTTTAATTTTATGGATATTTTAAATGATGGAACAATGAAACAATGGAATGAGGATGATGGAATTAAGCATATGGTCATTTTAAATTGCAAATTAGCGCGCGGGAAGTTAGCGGTAGGCCCGGGTTCGATTCCCGCCACTGCCAAAACTGCCGCCGTGTTTACGTGGAATACGATCACGTTAAATATGTGGGTCCGTAAGTCCTTCCGAGAGGTTGGTGGTAGGGGAAGGAGGATACGGCCCCTGTGGATGCCTCCCCCACTGGGTTCCCGTCTAAATTGGGTGAATATGTAGAAAGTTATGGAGATTGTCGCGGAGGGCGCGGCAGCCCAGTGGTTAGCGCGCGGGAATTGCACTCAGTAGGCCCGGGTTCGATTCCCGCCACTGCCAAAACTTACGCCACGTTCACGCAGAGTACGATCACGTTAAACATGTGGGTTCGTGAGTCCTTCCGAGAGGTTGGTGGTAGGGGAAGGAGGGTACGGTCTAAATTGGGTGAATAAAAAGAGAGTTCTGGAGATTGTCGCGGAGGGCGAAGTAGCCCAGTGGTTAGCGCGCGGGAATTGCACGCGGTAGGCCCGGGTTCGATTTCCGCCACTGACATGGAGTACGATCACGTTAAACATATGGGTCCGTATGTTTTTCCGAGAGGTTGGTGGTAGGGGAAGGAGGGTACGTTCCCTGTGGATGCCTCCCCCACTGGGTTCCGGTCTAAATTGGGTGGCACATCCTGGCCGTCCAACCAGTTACCAGGCCCGGGTTCGATTCCCAAAATTGCCGCCGTGTTTACGCGGAGTACGAGCACGTTAAACATGTGGGTCCGTGAGTCCTTCCGAGAAGTTGGTGGTAGGGGAAGGAGGGTACGGTCTAAATTGGATGAATAAAAAGAAAGTTATGGAGATTGTCGCGTAGGGCAAAGTAGCCCAATGGTTAGCGCGCGGAAATTGCACTCGGTAGGCCCGGGTTCGATTCCCAAAATTGCCGCCGTGTTTACGCGGAGTACGATCACGTTAAACATGTGGGTCTGTAAGTCCTTCCGAGAGGTTGGTGGTAGGGGAAGAAGGGTACGGTCCCTGTGGATGCTTCTCCCACTTGGTTCCGGTCTAAATTGGGTGAATAAAAAGAAAGTTATGAAGAATATCGCGGAGGGTGAAGTACCCCAGTGGTTAGTGCGCGGGATTTGCACTTGGTAGGCCCGGGTTCGATTCCCAAAATTGCCGAATAAAAATAAAGTTATGGAGATTGTCGCGGATGGCACGGTAGCCCAGTGGTTAGCGCGCGGGAATTTCACTCGGTAGGCCCGGGTTCGATTCCCGCCATTGCCAAAACTGCAGCCGTGTTCACGCGGAGTACGATCACGTTAAACGTGTGGGACTGCAAGTCCTTCCGAGAGGTTTGTGGTAGGGGAAGGAGGGTACGGTCTCTTTGGATGCCTCCCCCATTGGGTTCCGGTCTAAATTGTGTGGCACTTCCTGGCCTTCCAAGCAGTTACCTTACACCTTTCTGGTAGGTCGCGCCAACGAGTTTGCCACGGTCAGAATTTTCAAGGGTAGCGAACAGGCTGGTCGCCAAAGGCGGCTAGTTATCAATAAACGTTGGAACGAGTTAAATTCGCTCAAACTCGTCCTTTTCATCCCGAGGTCATGAATGCTAGCAATAGAATTCACGCTAGGTATTTTACGGTTGGTTCATTCTAAATGCGCCTTTTTAATTAACACTTTGCAACATACTTGAGAAGTGTTTATGACTTGGTTCATTCTAAATGCGCCTTTTTAATTAACACTTTGCAACATACTTGAGAAGTGTTTATGACTTGGTTCATTCTAAATGCGCCTTTTTAATTAACACTTTGCAACATACTTGAGAAGTGTTTATGACTTGGTTCATTCTAAATGCGCCTTTTTAATTAACACTTTGCAACATACTCGAGAAGTGTTTATGACTTGGTTCATTCTAAATGCGCCTTTTTAATTAACTCTTTGCAACATACTCGAGAAGTGTTTATGACTTGGTTCATTCTAAATGCGCCTTTTTAATTAACACTTTGCAACATACTCGAGAAGTGTTTATGACTTGGTTTATTCTAAATGCGCCTTTTTAATTAACATTTTGCAACATACTCGAGAAGTGTTTATGACTTGGTTCATTATAAATGCGCCTTTTTAATTAACACTTTGCAACATACTCGAGAAGTGTTTATGACTTGGTTCATTCTAAATGCGCCTTTTTAATTAACACTTTGCAACATACTCGAGAAGTGTTTATGACTTGGTTCATTCTAAATGCGCCTTTTTAATTAACACTTTGCAATATACTCGAGAAGTGTTTATGACTTGGTTCATTCTAAATGCGCCTTTTTAATTAACACTTTGCAACATACTCGAGAAGTGTTTATGACTTGGTTCATTCTAAATGCGCCTTTTTAATTAACACTTTGCAACATACTCGAGAAGTGTTTATGACTTGGTTCATTCTAAATGCGCCTTTTTAATTAACACTTTGCAACATACTCGAGAAGTGTTTATGACTTGGTTCATTCTAAATGCGCCTTTTTAATTAACACTTTGCAACATACTCGAGAAGTGTTTATGACTTGGTTCATTCTAAATGCGCCTTTTTAATTAACACTTTGCAACATACTCGAGAAGTGTTTATGACTTGGTTCATTCTAAATGCGCCTTTTTAATTAACACTTTGCAACATACTCGAGAAGTGTTTATGACTTGGTTCATTCTAAATGCGCCTTTTTAATTAACACTTTGCAACATGCTCGAGAAGTGTTTATGACTTGGTTCATTCTAAATGCGCCTTTTTAATTAACACTTTGCAACATGCTCGAGAAGTGTTTATGATTTGGTTCATTCTAAATGCGCCTTTTTAATTAACACTTTGCAACATGCTCGAGAAGTGTTTATGACTTGGTTCATTCTAAATGCGCCTTTTTAATTAACACTTTGCAACATGCTCGAGAAGTGTTTATGACTTGGTTCATTCTAAATGCGCCTTTTTAATTAACACTTTGCAACATGCTCGAGAAGTGTTTATGACTTGGTTCATTCTAAATGCGCCTTTTTAATTAACACTTTGCAACATGCTCGAGAAGTGTTTATGACTTGGTTCATTCTAAATGCGCCTTTTTAATTAACACTTTGCAACATACTTGAGAAGTGTTTATGACTAGGTTCATTCTAAATGCGCCTTTTTAATTAACACTTTGCAACATACTTGAGAAGTGTTTATGACTAGGTTCATTCTAAATGCGCCGTTTTAATTAACCTTTTCAACATACTTGAGAAGTGTTTACGACTTGGTTCATTCTAAATGCGCCTTTTCAATTAACACTTTGCAACATACTTGAGAAGTTTTTATGACTTGGTTCATTCTAAATGCGCCTTTTCAATTAACACTTTGCAACATACTTGAGAAGTGTTTATGACTTGGTTCATTCTAAATGCGCCTTTTCAATTAACACTTTGCAACATACTTGAGAAGTGTTTATGACTTGGTTCATTCTAAATGCGCCTTTTTAATTAACACTTTGCAACATACTTGAGAAGTGTTTATGACTTGGTTCATTCTAAATGCGCCTTTTTAATTAACACTTTGCAACATACTTGAGAAGTGTTTATGACTTGGTTCATTCTAAATGCGCCTTTTTAATTAACACTTTGCAACATACTTGAGAAGTGTTTATGACTTGGTTCATTCTAAATGCGCCTTTTTAATTAACACTTTGCAACATACTTGAGAAGTGTTTATGACTTGGTTCATTCTAAATGCGCCTTTTTAATTAACACTTTGCAACATACTTGAGAAGTGTTTATGACTTGGTTCATTCTAAATGCGCCTTTTTAATTAACACTTTGCAACATACTTGAGAAGTGTTTATGACTTGGTTCATTCTAAATGCGCCTTTTTAATTAACACTTTGCAACATACTTGAGAAGTGTTTATGACTTGGTTCATTCTAAATGCGCCTTTTTAATTAACACTTTGCAACATACTTGAGAAGTGCTTATGACTTGGTTCATTCTAAATGCGCCTTTTTAATTAACACTTTGCAACATACTTGAGAAGTGCTTATGACTTGGTTCATTCTAAATGCGCCTTTTTAATTAACACTTTGCAACATACTTGAGAAGTGTTTATGACTTGGTTCATTCTAAATGCGCCTTTTTAATTAACACCTTGCAACATACTTGAGAAGTGTTTATGACTTGGTTCATTCTAAATGCGCCTTTTTAATTAACACTTTGCAACATACTTGAGAAGTGTTTATGACTTGGTTCATTCTAAATGCGCCTTTTTAATTAACACTTTGCAACATACTTGAGAAGTGTTTATGACTTGGTTCATTCTAAATGCGCCTTTTTAATTAACACTTTGCAACATACTTGAGGAGTGTTTATGACTTGGTTCATTCTAAATGGGCCTTTTTAATTAACACTTTGCAACATACTTGAGAAGTGTTTATGACTTGGTTCATTCTAAATGCGCCTTTTTAATTAACACTTTGCAACATACTTGAGAAGTGTTTATGACTTGGTTCATTCTAAATGCGCCTTTTTAATTAACACTTTGCAACATACTTGAGAAGTGCTTATGACTTGGTTCATTCTAAATGCGCCTTTTTAATTAACACTTTGCAACATACTTGAGAAGTGCTTATGACTTGGTTCATTCTAAATGCGCCTTTTTAATTAACACTTTGCAACATACTTGAGAAGTGTTTATGACTTGGTTCATTCTAAATGCGCCTTTTTAATTAACACCTTGCAACATACTTGAGAAGTGTTTATGACTTGGTTCATTCTAAATGCGCCTTTTTAATTAACACTTTGCAACATACTTGAGAAGTGTTTATGACTTGGTTCATTCTAAATGCGCCTTTTTAATTAACACTTTGCAACATACTTGAGAAGTGTTTATGACTTGGTTCATTCTAAATGCGCCTTTTTAATTAACACTTTGCAACATACTTGAGGAGTGTTTATGACTTGGTTCATTCTAAATGGGCCTTTTTAATTAACACTTTGCAACATACTTGAGAAGTGTTTATGACTTGGTTCATTCTAAATGCGCCTTTTTAATTAACACCTTGCAACATACTTGAGAAGTGTTTATGACTTGGTTCATTCTAAATGCGCCTTTTTAATTAACACTTTGCAACATACTTGAGAAGTGTTTATGACTTGGTTCATTCTAAATGCGCCTTTTTAATTAACACTTTGCAACATACTTGAGAAGTGTTTATGACTTGGTTCATTCTAAATGCGCCTTTTTAATTAACACTTTGCAACATACTTGAGGAGTGTTTATGACTTGGTTCATTCTAAATGGGCCTTTTTAATTAACACTTTGCAACATACTTGAGAAGTGTTTATGACTTGGTTCATTCTGTCCGTGCGCACGTTAACTCGACCGTAAAAATGACTTTACCAAAATGAAATTTTAGTAGGTTGATCAGACCTATGGGAATATAAATGAATAATATCACCTAATTCGTTTTGGATGGAACCCGGGTTGAAAAAATGAAGTACATGGAACCCTATAGGACCTGTTTTTTCAAACATTTTTTAAGCGAATTTAAAATTCACACATTACTTCGAAAGTTTTAGGAAATATTCAAATGATCCCATAAAATACATCAAAAAAATTTCAGCAAAATATTGATTTTTATATAAAAATTAGTAATATAAAAAGTACTAAATATATTTATAATACTAATTAGTAATATAAAAAGTTACTAAATTAGTATTATAAATTAGTAATTATAAAAATTGATTTTTATATAAAAATAGTAGATTTTTAAATAAAAATTAAAATAATAATGACACCCTTTATAGGAAGAGATCACGTGACAATTATAGGAAGAGATCACGTGACCCACTTCAAAATAAAATAGGGCATCCATCTTGTATCAAAATCGCGATTTTTAAAGTTCTTTTTAAATCATATTGAGTGTTGTAACCGTCCTAAAACCGCTTTATTTTTGCTTGAATTCTATGCATCTGCATACTGCAACAACGCAATAACAATATATTTGAGCTTAAATGATTATCCACCTTTGCTTATTTCTACAACGAAGCCTAATTTTCACTTATGGAAAATGTAAACACCAAAAGATGTAGAATGAGTTGTATAAGAATGGATGCATTTCTTTAACGCAAAATTATTTAGCTCATGGAGTCTGGAATATAGCTGATATGAATGAAATATTCATTGATTTTACACAGAGAACTCAGACGGTGTTTTCGATAAAGTTTCAAGCATAGAGTTAAATGACTTGTACTTCCATGGTTTTAAGTTTTTAAATAAAATAAATTATTATAGTATTGTGATGAATGAAAGGATTGGAAAAATGTTTATGAATGAAATGCTGCTTTTATATAGAGGCGATTTATATTTCGATGACGTCATTTGAATCAAGTTCATTTGCTTTCGATGAAGTTTTCAAATATAATAAATTATCGTAGCATTATTATAATTTTAAAAATATTACCGCGGAATGTATCGCATTTTAGAGATGTTTAAACCAGGCAATTTATATTTCAATGCCGTCATTTGAATGAAGTTCATTTTTTTCGATGAATTTTAAGTTTTCAAGTATAGTACATTAATGTAGTATTGTGTGATGAATTTTAAAATATTACCGAGGAATGTATCGCATTTTAGAGCTGTTTATATAAAATTGCATTGAATTTGGAAAGTGTTTCATTATCAATGCTTTATGCATGATTGATCTTTCTTGTTTTATAATTACTTTATACTGAGAGATTTACTGAGAGGTAAGGAATTTGTAACGTGGATATGAAGCATGCACGGCCTACCTTATTAAGGTTGAGGGTCCGGGCATCTCGGTGCTGTTCTGGCCGTTGGCACTCTTCCGGCTAGCACCGTTCGCCCTGGTGTCTTAAAATCGAGTCTCACTTTTCCTCGAACTCTCAGCACTTCAATTATTACATCCTGTATTTGGACGCCCTCGTTTTCCATCGGCATAGGTTCACATATACATCCCCATCAGTTCGGTATGGCCCATGATATTGGCGGGGACCGCGAAATGAATATCTCTGCGAGGCCGACGCGTCCAAAGTACATACGATACACGGAGACCGGCTTCGTTAGGACCTAAGCGTCGAATCCTCGAGCGGCGCGAGGCACATCCGTTGCAGGTGTGTGCCAATTGTGCACTTCATTCTCAGGGGCCATCTCTTTAGTGCGGTATCTTCCACAATCCATCATGCTACATTTTAGCGAAATATCCAAAAGTGCCACTTCATTCGATAACATTTCTGTTTTTGAATAACACACTGCTGCTGCTGTTAAGAGCCAGACCGCCCGACCTACCAGAAAGTGTAAGGTAACCGTTTGAACGGCCGGGAAGTGCACCCAATGTAGACCGGAACCCAGTGGGGGAGGCATCCACAGGGACCGTACCTCCTTCCTCTACCACCAACCTCTCGGAAGGACTTACGGACCCACATGTTTAACGTGATCGTACTCCGCATGAACACGGCGGCAGTTGTGGCAGCGTGCAAATCCAGCGCGCAAACCATCAGGCTACCGCGCCCGAAATGTGTCAACAGCAGGCGGTGTTCCCAGGTGGTCACCCACCGCGCCCGATTTGCGTGTTAACCGCGTACTAACTGCGCCCGATACTGCTTGACTTCGGTGATCTAACGAGAACCGTCGTTTTCAGCACAGTAGGGCTGTTGGCGAACAACACACTGCGTAAACGAGTGCCAATCACGGTTCAAGGTTAATATTTCGGGATTCAAATACTTTCGTATTCGATTTCGAAGCCGGTCCCGCAAACTCTTTGGTTCCGAAGGTACCCATCGTCGTCGACACTTTCGTTTTGTAGCGAAATGTGTTCCCGAAACAGTCCTTACCTGCGAGCCACGTCTCAAAACAAAGATACAGACGATTCCAAACCTTGTGCCGCAAATGGTTCGAAAATAGAAACCTATGGAACTCAAAACGATTACTTTGGATTCGGGACTCAGTCGATGGCCACTTATTATTTCAAAAGTAAATTGAGAAATCTTAGGAGCAGATTTTCTAAACAAATCGAATTTGTGGATCGATCGAAATAAAAGACGACTCGGTTGATAGCTTAGCATCCAAGATAAAGTTGCTAATACCATCATTACGATGAAAAAAAGTTCTAATTGGATTCCACGTCAAACCTCTGTTATCCCCAATGAAACCAAAACATGGTATTAGACGTTAACGTGACAGGTCATTGAAAAGCACGAAAACTTAATCCCAAAGGACTTGAACAAGAATTTAAGTTGAAGCTCGAAAACAATATAATACTCAGTGGGCATTTAGCTCTGGAGAGAAATGATACATTTCGACGCCCAACTCCTAATGACAGGAATCGAGAATCTCCATCCGATTTCACGTGTGATATGAATTTATTTTCTAAAATGTATCTATATATTATCAAATACCTATTGCAGAAGAAGATAGCAATGATCCCAGCATTTGGATTCTTTTAGTTCCATGTCAGGCTACCCCAGCAACGTTTCGAAGGTTCATAAATGAGTTCTACAAAGATCTGGTTATTTCAAACTCAATACGTGCCGTTCCAAAAACAGATTGCGTCTCCCGTCCCTCGTCACAACAAGTTCGAAAACTATTCTGGATTACAAACAATTCAGGCTCCTTAAACTTTTCTGGGCATGGTCCATTTTGACCGTTGTTATCTGAAAGATGCAGCCCAAACACAAGCTACGTTGCACGAATATCTTAAAAGTGATAAAAAAAGGAATGAAAGAAAAATGGAATGGATAAACGAAGTGCGAAAGCAGTTTGAACACCATAAACAAGATTTGATAAATACGGTCCTGTTGTATTTTTCCAATTCTGAATTAAACCTGTTGTCGTGAGCAAATGCTTCAGATAGTGCGATTGGCTCAGCAATAAAACGATACGAAAAGGAGGATGGAAACAAATAGCATTTTTATTCAAAAAGTTGAGTACAACGCAGAAAAATGACAAAGCATATGATAGGGAAAGGGGTAGCCAAGTGGTTAAGGCACGAGGATTGCACTCGGAGGACCCGAATTGGATTCCCAGCTCTGCCCAAAGTATCCCTATGTTTAGGTCGAGTATGGGCGCATTTAATTTGTAGGTTCTTAAAAAAGGTTGGTGGCAGGGTAAGGAGGGTGCGATTAGTGTGGATGTCGCCTCCACTGGATTCCGATCTAAATTGAGTGGCACTGTCCCAGTCGTCCAAAACAGATACTTTACACCTTCGGGTAGGTCGGATGGTCTGGATTGAAAGAAAGAAAGAAAGCACATGTGATAGGGAATTGTCAGGTACACATCTGTCCATTAAACATTTTAAATATTTGTTAGAGAGAAGCTAATTTACAATATTTACAGATCGCAAACTTCTAATATATGCTTCCCAACAAAAATCTGACAAAGCGGCACCAAGACAATATTATTAGCTGCAGTACATTCTTCACCGATATTCAACACATTAAAGGTAAAATAATAGTGTTGTAGACAGACACATCATGAGTAGAAGAAGTAACAATGATAAAGTACCGTAAAACAGCAGAAGATCAATGCCATGATGAAGAATGGAAATATTTGAAGAAGACCTCTACGTCTTTGAATTTTAAACATCATCCGTTAACATCAGGAAAATACGGTGTGACACTTCAACAAACAATATCAGATCGAAGTTTTGCAGAATGAAAATATTTTAATATGGTTTTTCCCATCCAGGAACTAAATCAACAGCCAAAAAAGAAAACTAAAATTCGCTTGGATATATATATATATACAATATATAAGGATGTGCAGCAATGGGCTCGGTTTTGCATTTCGTGTCAAAAAACAAGCATAGCTCGTGGTAGTAAGCCAATATTGTGAAAATATCTGTAGTGAAAGCATTCTGCAATAACTGGATAGCATTATTTGGAACTCCATATCGTCTCGTCACAGATCGGGGTCCTCAATTCGGATTTGAGACTTTGTTCAGCATGAAAGCATACTAAGGTATCATCCACATCGTAATGTGAAACTAAATGTATTAGAAGATCAGTCAAAGCCCATAACTGTCCATCGTGGAGTGAAATATTGTCCGAAGTTCTCTTATGTTGGCGTACTGCACTCCAAGAAGACACCAGTCACTTGATTGCGAAAATGGTTTAGGGTCAAAGCATCAGAGTTTCAGGAGGATTTTCCTGCGAAACTAAGATCGAGACAAGAGGAGGAGACTCTCCTAAAACGAATGGAATCCATTCAAAAGTATGTGTGCGCAAGGACTGACTTTCTTTCTTTGCACCGAGAGTGAGGAAATAATTTGCAGGCTTTTTCTTAGTTCTGAAAATTTCGCGACACAAGTAAAAAGAGAGCATGGATCGGATGAAATTCGAGCTGAAAAAGCGAACAAAAACTGCAGTATTTGACCAACCAAACACATTGATCCGCTAATGCTCAATGCAAAACTATTTCGTCAGGGACGAAAGGTACGACTGTCCGAATGATTTCGGTATGGATAGGTTGTTTTTGTTTCGGCATATATAAGGGGCAGTCAAATGAAAGCGAGACAGATGGAAAAAATGTACGTAAACTAATTATTCTTTCAAAAGTAATCGCCATAACTGTTAAAGCATTTGTCCTACTGTGAGACAAGACGGTCAATGTCTTCATGGAAGAATGTTTTTGGTTGCCTAAGGAACCATGATTGTACCCAGGCATGCACATCTTCGTCCGAGGCAAATAGACGGTCACGAATGTCTTTCTTCAGGAATTGCAGGTCCGAATGTCTTCCATTGTCCGCCGTCGGTCATTTCTAACGACGGCATCCACTGCAGAAATGACAGAAGAGGTAATGACAGGATGAGCCTGTCCTGGCCGACTGTTGTCTTTCAATGACACCCGACCGTCTCGATATCGTTTAGTCCACTCAAACACACGCGCACGCAACATACTGTATTCGCTATACATAGCAGACATTCGGGCATGAATTTCACTTCCTGACACTCCTTCCGCAGTCAAAAAACGCTCTACAGCACGCTGTTCCTCTTTCCTGGCCTCCATAGTGATGTCGGATGCACACACGACTCGCTGGCCTCACTTCGAGCACGTCTAACAGACGAATGACACGGCTCTTAACGTTCGCGCTGTTCCTTCCTGATACCCAATAGAGGGGCGCTTCTATACACAACCCTACCTGCGTTACCAACTTCCGCGCCAGGCCCCTTATATAGTCTGTCTGGTTTACATTTGACTGCCCCTTATAGGTCTAGAAAGGTGTCGACATGTGTATTCACATTTTTGTTAAATGATATACATGCATGTGTGAGTTTTTTTCAACGGGTCACTCATAAACTTCCCATATTTTACAACGTAACTTAGTGACTGGCGTGGGCCAAAGAAGTTAAATCAGTTTGAAATGTAAATGTATAAAAATGTGTATCCTAATTTAAATAATATTTCATTTCATTTTATGTAAATCTTCATGGACACAGCATTGCAATTGTTATTTCTTTTTTCTCGTTGGCAAGCGTTTTCCTCATAAGTTTGCTTTCATAAAAGTGACCGACAGGCGAGTATGAGTGGCGCCTGATAAAATGCTGGTGATGGTAATAACGAATACCGGAAGCGAATAAAAGAAATTCGACTCTCCTTTTTCTGTTATTTGGGAACAATAGTAAAGACGCCGACATGCTAACAATTTTTAATAATAAAACTATACAGTTTACTGGATGCCCCAGAATAGTTGGCAATATTTTCACAGATTTTTTTCAATTTTTTGTATTAGCAAAGAATTTTACCTGCGCTACCCCGGTCGTGATGGCTGTTCCCCCGGCTGCCCCTAGCACCAGTTTTGGCTCGCCGTAAGAGTCTATGGCGATCATAGGGCACATGGAGGAGAATGGTCGTCTGCCTGGATGGATACGATTGAACTTGGAAGGTTTGATCCGATGGAAGCTGACCACGTTTGGAATCGAGAAATCGTCCATTTCGTCGTTCAAGAGGATGCCGGTAGAGGGCGACAGGATCTTGCTGCCAAAGCTGGGGGTGACAAACAGTAAGGATAAGCACACCCGGTGGTATGAAAAATAAATTGTAATGCATTGAAATATAACATACAAGGAGCGCCGTCAGCACGAATGGAAAAGTATGGCTGTTTCGCTACGTTGAGCAGTCTAAGAAAATGCACCTGGCAGCAGTAAGTGAAACTGATTAAGTTTAACACGTTGAGCGCGGAGTCCTTGCTCTGCCTACCATTCAGACGGCACACAGCTGCGAGTCATAGAGTATAAACAGACGATAACACACACGTCGAGGCGACGATTCTATTTCCTTGTCCGTTTCGGTTGTGCGAATGGTGCAGCAAATTCAGAAGTATAAAAAACACAAACAGAAGAATAATGGGATGGAATGGTGAACGGGCGACCACCAAGAGACAGTCAGTTAAAATACAGACATTTTTAACCTTGATACTGCCTGTTCCACGGGCCACCGACGTCAGCCAAACGAGAAGTTTACTTTTAGTCCCCACGGACTGCGGTCGCCTAAAAGGAAAGTTCACTGTCAGTCCCCACGGACTGACGCCGCGCTTAACGTGTTAAGGGACATCGATCGCTTCATACGCTTAAGATAAGAAGGGTGGTCGTGCAGACGTGTCAGCTGACACTTTATGCCGCAGTAAAATGATGGTGACAGCAGTGCGTCCAGTAGGTCCCGTATAGCCTTTACAAAGGATAGGGCGACTCAGGGAAACATCTGCTTGAGAGGGTTATGCAGCCATACCGACACTAATGGCGCCTCTTTTTTCCACACAAAGTACATAGGCTTCGCTACGCATCACACAGTATCAAGAAGTATCACGCGCATTCAGAATAGGGGTTGCATTCGAAACCTAGGGTTGTCGCGCGGTAGGGCTGAGTTGGCCCTCGACGGAAACTCCAATAACGTGCCCATGTTCATAGCAAAATTCCTGATATGAAATATCTTGGGGCATATGGTACGGAGTAAATAATGAAAGAAATGTAACTGGGATGAAAGGAAATTAGTTAATCGACGTGCCACCTTACTCATTCACATCTGCGGTATTTACCAACCTGCGCTTATTTTTTGCGCCCGACCCCCGGTGGAGTCACTGCGAGCGCTCTATCCAAACGTTTCGTCGTAAGTCATTTCGTGGTTTGTGCTCTGATTGGAACGAAACAAATTGCATTTTTTTAATATATCAAAACTGTTGTCAACATAATTTGCAAAAAATAAAATTAAAATAAAGTAAAATAAATAAATACATAAATTAAATAAAATAAATAAATACTAATATTTTGCACTTTAAATTAAAATTTCTGTTTTATAATTTCAAATGGAAATAAAGTAATCTTCTGAGTCGCGTTCGACGCCATCGCATACGAATATGAGAGGAAAACGAACCAGCGCTAGTGTACGTGGTGCTGGCCGATCGAGGGATTTCCAGAGACGGCGAAAACAACTTTCACCACTATCGACCATGGTTCTTCGAAATGAATTTTACAGACTCTTTCTAATCAACTGGTTAAAGTTGAAAATACTGCATTTGAAACACAGCTGTTAAATTTCAAATGGCAGAGTTTCGGAGCTTCACCTTTTGTTTACGGGTGAGACAGCGTCCATCCCAAACGAAGGATCTCTCAAAAGACAGGTATTTGACATACCCTATCCCAAACAGTTCGATCCCTCTTTGCAGACATTGGCGTCCATGGACGCCAATGTCTGCAAAGGGGGGCGTCAAATACCTGTCTTTTTGAGGGGGTTCTTTGTTTGGGATGAACGCTGGCCCACCCGTAAGCAAAAGGTTAAAACAAGGACCTCGTCAACTCAATTTCTCTGGGCTGAACGTTGCCGATGCTGTCAGAGACGTGATTTGACCACGACGAATGCGTATCTGTCTTGTCTACTGCAATTTGCAATTCAAACGTTTGAAATTTAGTACAAATTCGGTATACTTCACGTCATGACGCCGCGCATGGGGATCTGGCGACGGATAGGAGGTCGCCATTCGTCTCGATATTCATCTGACGAGTGTCTTGTCAAACAGACAACGCACATTGTCTGGAATCATTTATATCTCGCCTAATCCTATAATATAGGCATAACGCAAGTGATCCACTTTGTTCTTATTCCCATGCATCGAAGGTGAATTATCTATACTGGGAGAATTGTATCATCTCATACCCATGGTACTACAATGTAGACGTTTCGACGCCAAAATTGTTGAAACTCGTTCATTTCCTAAATAAATTGGGTCTGGAGATGTTCACCATATCTATTGTGCAGGAAGGATCGAGTATCAACATCGTCTTCCAGCGGGAGAGTCTATGTATCCTACACTTCAGCAACCACCGTCTCGCACTGCCGAATTCGACCTACAAACAACACACAGACAGAACTGATGAAACTTGCCAACGCTTCAACAGCTCGAATTCGAATGTTCGAACCCGTCACTATACCTTCCCTGTACTATGTACCCTATATAAGGAAAGTAGAAAAAAAAGGTGCGAGTGTGTGACGTCACAATAGATGATTTCTTCCAGCCTCTGGAATCGTATCAACAGAGGTATTCCGGCCCTTTGATATCTGGCCCTCCCCCATAGGGTCATCCAGAAAAGAGTCCAATGTTACTGTAAAATTTGATACTTTAAAATATTTTAATTTCATTCAAGATTTGAAAATCAAATAGTATCATTTTAAGAGTGAGTAACAAAGAACTGCAGAGGTCAGTGAGACACTTCCCCGTCTGGGGACTCATCCCTTTACGTTTAGAGAAATCCTGTGGTCAGGGAGATGAGCCAATAATCCCTCCTCCATGGAGGTAGGTCGCATCGATGGCTCTCATGTTAGTAAATATTCTTTGGACACTTTTCAAGATGTATATTTAAACTCCTTGGGATACAACACATAAAAGTGTTTTAGGCTATCCACGAACTCTGTAATTGTTGCACAGTGTCTATGTAAAAAAATGTGCTAAACATTTTTAGAGGAATTATTTAGAGATACCAGTGTAAATGTATAGCTCTATAGAATTCTTAAGAACTACTCTTCTATATCAAATTTTACCTGTGGAAGGAATTTAAAAGATCCAGTTTAATACATCTATACTCTGCAGCTGTGTTTTTCAAAATTTTGGGGTCGCGGAACCTTTTTTCAAATTCAATTTGATAGCGGAACCTCAAAATGATCAAAACGATGCATACACTTTCTTTTAATTTTCAGGAAAACTCACGAAACTATCACGTCTTGGAATAGTCGCGAGAACCCCATTAGTTCCGCGGAGCACTCTGCTTTACGGGAACGATTTATGAATGATATATGGTAAAAAAAAAACGAACAAGTCATAGCTAGCGATCATTCAAATGGGACCTATAAAACCGAAAATACAGAAAAACAGTCCGAATAAGTTACTTGACCGCCGCTGCTACCCACAAAACATCTGAATCTGACATTCATCTTTGGGTCAGGTAGAAAAGACGTCGGAGACATTCATCCATAAGACAAGGGGACATTCCAAACGGATTCGACTGTTTGACGTCCAATTAGGAGCTCTTTTTCATGGTAAGTAAAAGGGCAGCATTTCAATGTTTTAAAATGATTACAAAAATAAAAAAGACGAAAATAAAAATCGCTTCCCGAAAAAATATCGAGGGACAGCTACAAACTGAGAAAGGCTTTCGTCGGAGCCGAGACGTTACGTAAACAGAAAACCACAGACTTTTTTGTTTTCTACCAGTTTTTGAAAATAATTTATAAACCTATTTATAAAAACTATCTAATTCATAAAATAATTTATAAACATAACAAAGTCTTTATTATATTTGGAACACCCCCAGATATTTTTATCAATTTAAAACAAACGGAGACTCCCTTGTCTGTGATTTCTTCGCCTGGACGTCGAGACAGACGAAAGAGGAGGCGCCAAAAGGGATATTGCGCTTTCGCAACAATATATATATATATATATATATATATATATATATATAGTAATTAATTCTATGTATGTACATCTAGTATTTAAAAATTGCATATATATAAATAAATATTTATGTGGGGCACATAGAGCTAAAGTTTCCAATGCTCCAAAGTCGTGAATCAGTGCATAGATATCCCCTGAAAGACTTACTAAGTGTTGACGGTGGAGGTGACGGCCACTGCGTCTCCGTTCGGCGCCACGATCGAGACGTGCGCCGTGCCGTGGTCCTCCACGAAAGGCAGCACCTCTCCGTAGTGCGACGCGTCGTGGGTCTCGTTGTCGATGCGGTCCCGCACTCGGTTAGCGAACTTCTTGGAGATCAAGTTTTGAATCACCTGGGGAGGAATAAGACATTATATACAAGACATTAACATAGCGTCATTAGAAAAGAGTCGTTCTCAAGCCCTGTTTCTCCGCTAAATGTAAAACGCTGGCCTATTAGAGGATCCCCAAACAAGTCTAATCGACGGATTGGCGAGACGACAGAGTGTCCCAAAATGATATTTCCCACTCGTAATACTCGTAATGAGTGACGCGGCTTCTTGCATACGAAAGAGTAACTCATTTAAAAGTTTATTGTTACGAATCTGTGAAATGCCTTCATTTCGAGAACGAGAAGGAGAAAACACCTGTATAGACTGTGCTGAAGGCCCAGACCACTCGGTTGGCCCCGAGGCTTACAGCAGGTATTGGAGTGGCCTGTATAGACTGTGAGGAAGGTTGCCCTATCTGGCCCATCAAAGCAGTCTTGCCAGATAGGGCGATGTATCGTCCATTGGATGACTTCTCGAATGGACTCGAACCTTCTCGTCATCACGAATATTCTTCGAGATGCGAGCCCCTTCTGTAAATTTCTACGGAGTGTCTATAAGAGGAGTGATCGCTCCGTTGGAGAGCAGCTGACGTGATACGAGCTACAGTGGAGGGTGAGGGAGTCCATGTTCTGAGAACAGTATCGCCTGTTTTCTGAAACGAGTGGCACATTGAATGGCTGTTTGACTGTACCTGACATTCGCTGAGTGACCTTTTGAGATAGTTCTATTCGCTTTAAAGTGTTCCTACTTACGCCGTGCTAGTTATCCATACATTTGGACTCATTCTTATATCCGAGAGCATTTCAGAGGATACTTCATAACGATATATATATTTATAGGATAAATGATATTATTGCGAACATGTAATATTCTCTCACTGGCGTTCCTCGTCTTGTCTTTCGTCTCAGACGGAATGGGAGTGTTTTCTCCAGAAGACAGAGGTACGAACATTCTTTCCTTGACGCCACTCTATGGTCGACAGAGTTTCGAGTCAAAAATCGATGGATCGCCCATTTGGCGACTTCAGGAATGTTCCATAAAACTTGACGAAATAACGATGAGAGTCCAAGAGATATTAGATAGTTCTGTAAATGTGTACAGAGAGATTCCAGAAGTTTCTATAGAGAGACTCTAAAAAAGACTCATCACTCCGTTGGAGTGAACGAATGGACGTGGCACGAGCTACAGTGGACTGTGACTTGTGAAATTATATTTTGAGAATAATATCGCATATTTTGTGTTCTTAGTGGAGCATTGAAGTGCTGTTTGACTGTATAGTGTTGTGCTTGTGAATAAACGTAGATTATCCATGAACTTGGAGTCGTTCTTGTATCCTGTGTATGCACTCACGATTCTAGGATACTCGTAACAATATTCATGATAGAGTGTTCCGGACGAAGCTTTGCAGTATTGAAGAATTATTGCTGCCATCATAATGACAGTGGATGATACGGCAGACGTGGATGAACAGTGTTGATTTTCGTTTTGGCGCGGCTGAGTGCAACTAAAGACGAGCATCTAAAAGTTTATTAAAATGAAAACAGAGTTGAGAAAAAATCTCGGAAAAACGACTTGGGGAAAAACTTTGTATGTTATTCTTTCGTGTGCAAAAAGCCGATATCTCGACTCCTTATTTTTACTTTCCTTATACAGGGTGTCCCATAAACAGGGACCTCGGTTTTTATTCCTTAAATATGGATCTTAGACATATAATAAAAGGTAAAGAATTTTATGAAATCGATTTAAATTTTCAAGGAAATTAAATTTTAACACTTACAAAATTAAAATTTTTATACGGTCACCGTACAAAAACATTTCTAATGAGTAAAATGTGCCCCACACTAATAAGGTGATGTACAAAATTTCAGCATTTTATCATAAAAAGTCCCAAGACAAAAATGCTGACTTAAACCCCTTTTCGAGGCATCGACATGGGTTCTCAGAGGGGAAAAATCATGCCGGCAGATCGCGTTTCAGGGGTCATACACACATTACGATTACCATCTTGCTGCTCTTAGTCCCAGGACGAGTCGGATGGTCTGGGTTTTCGACGCATTACGATTATTACGAAAGAAAACAATGATTACATAAATAAATAATAATTTTGCTATTTATTGGTACAAAAATATCTACACTGTGTAGAAATAATAACTTTACACAAAGATTACAAAGCTTGTTCAACATGTTTTCCATCCATGCCAATACAGAGCTGCATTCGCCTGATAACACTTCTGTGCACTCGATCAAGTTCTTGATCAGTGATGTCACGACAACCATCTAGAATGCGTTGTTGCAACTCTGCTTTATTTAAGGGAGGTGACAGATAAACAGTTGTGCGTAAATGACCCCACAAATAAAAATCCATTGGCGTTAAATCAGGCGATCTTGGGCGATTCGACTGGCCCATGCAAGCCAATCCACTTCTCTGGAAACTCGTTATTTAACCAGTCTTTTACAACTGTAGTATGGAGAGCTGGAGATCCGTCCTGTTGAAACCATATATGTGGAAGTTATGTAGCGGCAGTTCATCCATAAAATCAGGAATAACTGCATTCAGAATCTCATTAACATATCTGTCACCCGTCAACGTACCATCATACAGTATGGATCCAAGCAAACGGTTTCTGAAAATACTACACCATGATTCACAGAAAATTACTTCTGATGATTAATATTACGTACCACGAATGCATTTGTTGTTGTGGTTGAGACGCAGACCGTCCGACCTACCAGAAAGACGAATAGATTTGTGTCAGACCAGAAGTGCTCATTTTGAGGATTTATGCATCCATCTTATTTAAAACAGCATTCGTCAGTCCAAATTACGTTTTTCAGGAAAGAGGAATTTGTATCTTCCTGATTTAGAGCCCAATTACAAAAATCTAGACGACGTTGATAATCTGTAGGCTCCTGTCCTTGCAACACCATGAAAGTTAAACGGATTCCATTTATTCAGTCACTGTTGCACGCGGTACGTTCCTTCCTGAAGCATCGGTACGAACACTACTATGTGGATGACTGCAAAAGTAAACCAAAATATCAATTTCTACATCAGTTGAGTGAAGTCTGGGCCTACCTAGTCCACCTACACGATGTACCTTCATCTTTCACGCACTCGTTGCACCCATCGGGAAATAAATCTCCCCAGAAGGATGTTTAGAATTGGGAAAAGTACGTTGATATTCCCGTGCAATTTCGTTAGCATTGCGATTGCATAAACTGTACAGTATAAGCATTTCAAAAAGTTCTTCGATGCTGTATTGCGACAAACTGTCGGTACAGGCTAACTACACTCTCAACATGTAGCAGAAATGTGAAATATTTAAGGTGTCGCTCAGACTGCAGGGTTGCGCGCGTTACGTTTGTGTAAGCGAGGCGATTGATCCATGGCAGAGCAAAAACAACTTTCTCATGTGATGATGCGTCTGTTGCGATTGTGTGACGCACCGATCAGAGGCAGATATTTGCATACGCATACATTTCTAGGCTGTTCCAATGTTCATTTTAATTGTGGGATTTCCAAGTTTTATTTTGTAATTAATCATGCAAAATTTTAAGGTATTTTTCAGGAAGCATATTTTTGCAAAATTGTAAATAAATCTAAAGATAAGAGGCAGACATTATTTGCCTAGGATGCATTTCTGAGTTGTGTCATTTGCACTCTTGCTGGAAACATTTACATTTTAATGTGTGATGAATCCCTCACCCACTTTGTTTAAACAGATCTCTGGGACTTTTTATGATAAAATGCTGAAATTTTGTACATCACCTTATTAGTGTATGGGGCCTATTTAACTCATTGGAAATGTTTTGGTACGGGAACCGTATAAAAATTCAAATTTTGTATTTCTTCAAATTTAATCCCCTGAAAATTTTTATCGATTTCATAAAATTCTGTAAATTTTTTTACTCAACTTTGTAATTTATTATATATGTCTAAGATCAATATTTAAGGAATAAAAGCCGAGGTCAATATTTTTGGGACACCCTGTATACAAATAATGGAAAGTATTGTGACGGAGTCGAACATTCGAATTCGAGTTTTCGACGGGAGAGCCCGTTTCAAGCATCCAAAAGTTTCCTTTTGGCGAATAGGTAGGTTGGCGCAAAAATCCAGAGCAACCCCTCTCCGGACGATTCACTTTCGCGATCATTGAGCCATCCATAGGGATGATTCTATTCAATTTTGTCTTACACTTATAGAAATGTAAAATGTCGAGGTTCAGGCTCGAATTTCAAACTAGTTCTAGAATTTTCGTTAACAAAACCGAACATAAAGTTTCGTGGAGATCCTCTGTGTGACAGCCATCGTGTACACCCGATACAGACGGCTGAAAATAGTCAGAAGACGTTGAGGAGCCTCCCCATTTTGAAATCGAACATTTTCGTGAAAGCAATAGAACCTTTCCAGTCCAGTATGAGAACCCCCCGTTTAGCTTTGCACCGAAGTGACCGTCGGCAAAAGCTTCCAATAGTTAAAAAGCTTAACAGTGTCGTATCGACTTTTGGAACACCGTCTCAATTTTTCATTTTATCGAAATATTTTCTGTCTTCGTAGATGAACGGGGGGAAATGGAGTTTTGTTTTCAGGGTCGCCAGCGTTCGTCTGGAAGGGGCGTTTGTTGCGGTTTTAATGACGATACGTCACTCATGCAGGTGTGTTTTTCAGCCAATGAGGGCTCGATGGATGGGTGACGTATGAGCTGTTCGGATGACGCTCGTGGCATTGGACCCTAAATTGGGGTGGAGGTGGCGGTGTTTCTATGAAGATTTGTTGAGTTCGTGTGGATTGGAAAATATAAGTATGTAATATGTACGTTCGGAAGTGGGAATGACTGTTGTGGACGAGCAGTAGTGTCCGCTTAAAATCTTATAAAAAGCGATGATTTTGCGAGGGTTTGACGACTTTCAGTTCAAACCGCAAAAAGTGGAATGTATTCACGTATGGAAGGGCTACCCGAGAATATGAAGTGCTACCCGAGAATGCATGAACTAGTGAAGTAACAAACAGTGCCGAGAAATTGAATGCGTTCCAGCATGGTTGTGCCAGACTTTAAACTTTGGCCCTTCGAGAATAGCGGTTGTTCCGTCCTCCCCTCTCCCCGGTTATGTGCGAATTGCATTTCGAAATTCGTCCATGACTGTGAATGCATTCTTATAATTAGTATGATCTGCATAAAGGAAACCGTTAATGATGAGTGTGCAAGGAGATGCTTGTATGCAACCAAGATTTGTAACATTTTTAAAAAGTCGTTTAAATCGATTCAAAATGTCGGAAAACTAACAGAAACACATTTTTGCCTTTTTCTGATAAATATTAATTTTTATATTCACACTTAAAATTCAGCTTCTATCAAAGCGCGCAAAAATAGGGACAATCCAAGTCGTGACGTAGTCAGTGCCGTCCTGCGAAATCGGATTACGAGAAAACAAACTGGGGTAGCCAGTGCATTCAGCGATTTTTGCTATTTTCACAAAAATATTGCAATGTCGCTGAGATACAAGTATTGTATCGTTCCAAAATGCACCAGTACTTCGTCTACGACGCCCAATAAATTATTTCTGAATGTGCCAAGAAAGGAAGTTGCGGTGCATTGCTATGAAACGAGATGCGAAAAAAAACTTTCTGCAAACGCCGTGTATTATGTCTGTGAAGATCATTTCGATGCAAGTATTTTGTTTAGTTTATGAACATGAATTATTATAATATTCGACCAAAGCCGTGCATTGAAACCTCCCACGTTTAAAAAAATCCCCCTCCCCCCAAAAAAAAATATTTTATCATTTAAAAAAAAAGTTTCAAAGTTTCTAATTGGAGGAAATACTTTGAAATAGGATGCGACTAAATTGGAGAAAAAATATTTAATTAGGACATTAAAAAAATCGCCGCCTACACGCAAAAATCTTGGCCTACACGCAACGTTGGTCCAAAATGGGTTAATTAATTACGTTTAATGTAAGGTACAGTTAAAAAATTATCCCATAAATATATTTTGAAATGACCATTTATATTGTCTTCAAATGTGTTTGTGCGTGTTGTCTTCAAATGTGTTATAGAAATCTCTATAATTATGCATCTCTGCATTATCCAATTCGGAAAAATAGATGTTACAAGAGAAATGGAAATAGTGATCCCTCCTCGGAAATGGAATACTGAATTTATATCAGTCATCCTCTAAACTCGATTTATTATAGACTTTGAGAGATAAATTATAAATGAAAATATCGGAGGCAAATTGGATGTATGAGAAGAACCCGCACGAGTTTTTGTCCAAACAATTGTCTCCATTTCCACGTATCCCTCCCGTCCAAATGGACTGTTTTCGTAATGTGGTATAGGATAAATATTGAGCTTTCCTCAACATCTATTTCCATAGACTCTGAATTATAGAAAAAGATAATAGTACAACCCGGCATTGCTCGCATTCTTTTCTGTTGTGAAATAGGTTTTTCGTAAATAAGATCAGGTCGATAATACGTAAGAGATCGTCTAACACAGAATAATTAGAAAGTAATATTTTAGAAGAGTACAAGTGATCGTATAGAATTTTGATTACCACCTAATAACGTTATGCGTCGTGTTGACCAGATCCAATTCCCCGGCCGATTCTAGGAATCGGTTGGTCAGCCATAGGTCGATATTAAAGGAAAGGAGCAACACACACACATTTAACAAGTTGTGAAAAACAGAACAAATGAATTAAATGACAAATATTTATTCGAATAAAAATTAACTATATTTTCAAGCAATAACGAGTTATCACATTTAAAAAAAAAAATGATTGGTCATATATTATGAAATAAAATCATCCTAATTCTGAATATCCAAATAATGTTGTCGAGAAAAGTGTATTTAATTAATTATTGCAGAAATAAAATGTGCTAAACTGACCGGATACGTCATGCCATCGAAAACGTTTTGCTATTGGTTGTGACGTCACAAGTGCCGAACGCGCATTTTGCTGCGGATCTTGCTATTTATTTACATGAGATTTTGCCTCGGTATTAGAGTTTTCATTTTTGCCTTGAATTGCATAATTATATTAATTTCAATTTGAATTCGATTTGGTTTTAGATCAGATTTATTAAGGTAAAAAAAAAATCAGTTGTTTAGTGAGATGGAACGAGGTTTCCAAAGGGCATAAAACGATACTTTGCCAAAAGTTTCTGATGTAATGATTACCGAATTCTTTAAAAATAACCAGGATTTTGTATCAAATGAAATTAGAGGTGCAAAAGCTGACAGGTGTAAGTGTTTACCAAATATACAATTTTCTTATTGACATCTTTGTGCATTTAAAATGGAATTTTTAGTAATGAATCACAGGGTTCTTGATTAATGTAAAAATTGTAAAATTTTGCATTAGATGTATCAAACATGAGGTTCAGGCCCCCCCCCCCTCCCACCGAAATGAAATCCTGCATACGCTACTGTATATACGTTTACATACACACTGGCGTAGAGGAAAATCCTGCCCCCCCCCCCTCCCGGCAAGCTGTGTCTTTAAAAAGCTTGTTGGGACTCCTTACCACAGTAGAAAGCCCCCCCCCCCGCACTGCAGGGGTTACAAGAGTTATCACTACACCCCAGTAATATACATACATATATGTATCAGGCCCAAGCACAGGAATTCAAAATGGAGGAGGGTCGTCTCATGAGAGGGTTTTTCCCTTAGTAAGAACAGCATCATTTTTGCTTGAATTTTTTCTTCCAATGGGGGTTACCTTCCCCCCCCCCTTGTACACTGATTATATATATATATATATATATATATATATAAGGAGAGAGGAGAGGGAGAGTAAAAATTGATAAAACTTTTTCGGAAAAAAAAAATGTATTTTTAAAATTTCCATGAAATGAAATTTTTCAGTGAAAGTATATAGGGTTAGAAAATTTTCCCAACCACATCACTGATTGTGTTATCATCAAAATATTAGAAAACTTTACTAGTATAGCCAATACAAATTCAGCTTTAAATTGTAAAGGATTTCTACTTTTGATTCTGGACGTGTCACTTCCGATTGGCTATATTTTAGTATTGGCTATTATTTTAGCTAGTATTTCCCTTGTCACATCGATTGGCTATAAATAAAGCTTAGACAATAACATATATAGATTTAGCATTCAATGACCGAACGTTTAGGAGGATTTACTAAGAATTTTCACGACCAGTTTTTTCTATCAATCATTATCTAAACTCTATCTATAGCCAAGACTGGGAAATAGATGTCTCTAGATATTTTTTTAAATAGAAAATAGTTACATACTTAAACTTTGCACTTTCCAGGTTTTCGAGAAGAATCTTCGCAAACTTCCATAGTCTCAATCTTAATACTTAGTCATGATTTGATGCAGTGAAATAAATCTAAATTTAGTAATACGTAAAAAATTAGCCAATTTGATGATAAAAACATAAAATCAAATTTTGTAAATAAAATCTTTCATTTTAATTGCGATAATGAAAAAAAAAGTTAGAATTATTTAAAACGATAAAACACTGGCTTATGCCAGGTTGAAATAAAACTTTTGCAGGCTTTAATGAAAAATTGCAATTTTCTGTGAGTTTTTCCTCAGATGAATTTAAATTCCCTGTTCTTCCTACGTCGTATGAACTGTGAAATTCTTAGTGAATCCATCACCCTTGTTCGGAATTTGATATTAAATCCATATCAGTTATTATCTAAGCTCAATCAGTAACCTATCTTGAAAAACAGATGTTTCAAATGAAATAGAACCGGAAGTGTACATCCTGAGTGAACTCCCATTTTTTTTTCCAGAATTCGATGCTGAATCCAAATCGGTCATCATCTGACCTATATCTGTAGCAGATTTGAGAAATAGAAGGCTGAAGAAAAAACAATTTCGTAGACACAAGAGTGTGGTAACATTTCGGGCCACCCATGACCCTCTCCATTCAGAACATTAGCAAAAATGCGTTTTTTAAAAATCAAAACTGTAAGCGCTATTGGGCGGTGAGTGGCCAGTCTTATGCCAATATTGTAAACACTGTCAGTGGTCGGGTCCTACATCAAAATCTAGTGGTGTCTGTACATGATTTTAAGAAGTGGCACTGATTCGAAGAAAGTTCTGCAATTTGCGTTATTACATCTAAATCTGTAGGAAGAGGAACACTCACGTTTTCCATCTCCTTGGAGTCGTCGTCCTCCATTCGTCCTCGCAGAGCGTAGGCGTACTTGAACGTCTCGACCAAACGGTGGTAGTAGAGCAGCGTCGCCTCCTTGCTTTCCGTCACGCGGTGATCCAGGCCATCATAACCGTCGAGCACATTCATCATGAATCCCAGCAGGGCACCACTGCCCGGCAAGGACACGCTGTACAAAGTCGTATTGCGCCGAAGGTCCACCTTCACGGTTTCGCGCATGCGTGGGCTGTAACTCAACAAATCGGTGCGGTCGATGATGCTGCCTGAAAAAGTTCAAAGAACAGACTTCAGTTGAGAGTCGGTTTACTTTCAAGTATGCAGAAGTGGGGTACGAAACCGGGTCGCACCGAGCTAAAGAATTCTCCAGCCCAAGACATTCAATACTGCTGTCTGGCGATGACAAAACCTATCACCCGACCCGTCAACATGGTGAAAAGCGTATTTGAATCTCCAGGGGGGCACTGTTGTTATTGTGGACAGTATGATACTGACCGTGTCGAGATATTATGCCTCTTCACAGGCAGGATCATAATGACCTGCGTTTATTTCGCTTTAGAATTAAATTTTCCTTTGCAGTGAGAGATTAAAACCAGTCATCCATTGGACGGTTGCAGAAGCGTATAATATGGGAAGTTAACTTTAAGATTTCAGAATTTCGACGACTTGTACTAAGCTAACGACAACAGGGCATCCTGATCCCAGCAGAGCGCTCATCAGGAGGTCCCATTTGAAATACTTTAACAGACCGATCCCTCTCTTATATGACATACGGCCTCTAAACTAGACGATTCAAGTTCATGTGTTTTGGGTCGATTGTTCATACAAGAGACGCCATTCCCTCTTTTGCAACTCCTTATCCATTTCCTAGGTGGACGAGTTTGGGTGGGGTCAGAGACGCGGGACGGAAGAAAAAAAATGGACCCATCTGAAATGTAAAATATTTTCAAGCCACGTTTATACGTGTGACTATTGTAATACGAAAGATCCAGTGGGCTCCGCATTTACATTCCACAATCCATCTTTCGTGACCAACAATGTCTCGAATGGCAACTGTGCAAAATCTGTGACGATGCCATTCTATGTGAGCCTCGAAAGGCAGGCTTCACAAGACCAATCTAATCCGAATTACAGAATCTAGAAAAAGTCTTCAATAAAAATCAATTCGGCTTTCTCCTGTGAAAAGGAACGACGAAGACAAATCATAACTAACAATGAAGGCAAGTTCAACAGTGGTGGCCAGAAGAACTATTCTAATGAAGGACTTTCTTTATAACACAGTAGTCAGATGTGAAAGAGAAAAGTTTGTTAGCAAGTGAAGATCGAGGTTTAAGTTGAGGGTCGCCATGAATCCTGCGGAATATCGTGCATCATGACCCTCAACTTAAACCTAGGAATCTATTAGCATATGTAGATCATTTTATTTTAATAACACTATGTAACAACAAAAAAACCTCTTTTCCGGTTCCTGGGTAATAATTGTTATTTCCTAATTTCTTCTGTTCCAAAAGTATAGAAAATGGCTATTGTTCCTCATAAACTTTGTTTTTGTAGCTGGGGCGATTTTCAGATTTGCTCTTTTCCAGTACACGTTTTTTCTCATTATGAATAAATAAGATAATTAACGTTTCATATTGCGCTGTAGCAATATCAGTATATTGCTACAGCGCAATAGTTTGAATATAGTCTTTCCTATAACTAAAATGGACAGGTCTTGGCATTCTGCCAGCAAAAATAGTGCAAATCCTGTAGCGTGAAGCCCATAAGTTCAGTTTAGCTCTTGCTGCCTAATTGGATACACGTTTACAATGGCATCAAGAGGCTGCAAGTAATGGCAGACGCATTTTGCTATGTCTGTGGTCTATCAAGAAAAGAGGAAATAAGTACTTTGTGAAAGCATCTGCTAAAATGTGTGAAGCCTACAGTACAGAGCCTATTTTGGCATGTCTGTTGGGGATCAAGACAAAACCTGGACACCTCATTTCACTTGTGAGAACTGCAAAAAAAAAAGTCTCAGGAAGATTAGACGGAAAATTAAAATGTTATTGAACAATGTAATATAATATAATATAATATCTAGAACCCGGATATGCAAATACATGCTTGGGTGCACTTGTTCACCTGATTTAAAAGTTAATTTTGGTCTTTTACAGAATGATACAGATGAGAAAAGAAAGTCACGAAGTTCGCTGTTCCAAGAATTTGGCTGGAACCCACTGACCACTCAAGTAATTGCTACTTTTGCATGGTGGAGCCTATCAAACGTCGGGCTGGAAAGAATACACATGCTATCATATATCCGGATCTACCTTCGTCCATCGCCCCTGTGCCACATTGCCCTGAGTATCCCGTGCCCACTCCTCTGGAGAAAAAGCTGCCGTCTTCAGACGAGAGTAGTAAGTCAGAGAGCGAGGAAGACATGGAAGATCTAAATTACAATTTTAGAGCCGAGGAGAGAAACCCATACTACCCCAATTAAAAAGATCTTAACGACTTAATCAGAGACTTTGGTCTCCCCAAGTCCAATGCCGAACTCTTGACGTCCAAGCAGTGCAATTTCGTGATTCGTGAAAGTAATTTACAGTATAATAGGAAATATACTCATTTTTAAATCTTTTGTAATAATTTTGTTCACAACTGTAGTGCAAATATATGCCATTTTTGGCGTATATGTGTTTGTCTTATACTTTATGTAAACGAAAAACATGAATTCGTAAATTTTCTCATTCAAAGCAGGTAAAATGCAAAATAACACTCTCTTGGTTACAAAACCAAAGTTTGAGAGGAATAATAGCCATTTTCTATACTTTCCAGGCATAAGCCATTAGAAAATAACACTTACTACCCAGGAACAAAAATCGTGTTACAGGGTGATAATCAAAGGATAAGAAAGCCGAAAATTAAGAAGATGGCGAAACAAGCTGGAAGGAAACTAAGAGAAAATAGAAGTTGCAAAACATGACTCCTGTTTCTCGCCTACAATAAGAAATAGTGAAATTCGAAGTAAGACTGAGAAAAAGAACATTCGATATTCAGGGTATCATGGCCCAAGTGAATACAGAGTGTTTTTTATTCTTAAAATGTGAATACAAAGATATATAAATGGGAAAATGGGCAATACACCCAGTAAGAGGAATAAGAATAAAGTGGAAAAGAGGAATTTCAAAGGGTCTAGAAGGGAATGACAGAAAATGAATCGGAAATATTTACGGAAGGCTGTCGAAGCGAATCGGACAAAAGGAGAAAAACACGAGGACAGCAACGCAGACTTAAAGACAACTGGAGCGTCTTTCAAGGCGAATCAGTTGCAATAAAGCAAGCCGTGATATGGATTGCAACAAAGCTAAAATAAACAAAAGCTATTTTAGCTTTTTTAAAGTGTTTCACAGACAGTCAAAGTGCAGTGCACCACAAACACTTAAGAGATGCGAAAATAGAAATAAGATGGGACACGAAATTAAGAAAAATGGAACACATTAGCAGAGAAAATGAAATAGATTTGCACTGAATAAAAGCCCACGAAGGGAAACAAACATGTCGATGGATTGGTCGAGGGAGCTACGGAGAGACGCGATGTCGATATCGATAACGGTCTCCCGATAGCAAAGCGATACCCCGAAGAACGGGTAGAAATGGGGCAACAATAATAGGCCGGAGGATCATCCCGAAAGTGTCTATAAAGAGGATATGGGTAAACCTCTTCGTAAGACAGGCGGCTCCAAATCACGGTGCCTTTCCGAATTATTTTAGACAATTCAGCGTAAAAAGAGAAGTGCGAGAAGGTGCATTCTGTGGAGATGCTATCCACTACTTAGAAAAGCGAGACATCGACTTGAGAGACATCTACTGTCCATGACTTGTAAACATTCATCTTCCTTAACTGGATTCTGTATTCCTCAAATAGATGAGCAATACAGAAGGAAGAAAAGCCGTTGACAACTTTCTGAAGGTGGGATATCGAGGGATGAAGACGTCTTGGAAACCAAGCGAAGATAACTCTGTACAATCAAGATAGAATTATGCAAACTCTGTATAACATTGTCTAAATAACTCTGTATGTCGTTTTATATGAACGAAAGTTCAAACATGTGTAAAGCTATGTTTGTACTTGTAAATACAAAATGGGTGGCTAATCTGGCAAAACAATAACAATTCGACAGAACTGGCATTTGGCCTCATTCCAAATTTGGCGGCTATTTCGGAAAAACAATAAGATTCGAGCAAGATTAAATTTTGCAATAACAATGATTAGTAAACTACAGGAGTGAAAGAGCCCAGTGGTTAAGGCACTCGGACGATCTAAGTTCGATTCTTGGCTCTGCTCAAACGGCCCCCGTATTCACGCGGAGTATGGGACATGTGAAATAGGGAGATCCGTAAGTCCTTTCGAGAAGTTGTGGTCGGGAATGAAGGGCACGGTCCCTCTGGATGCCATCTCCACTGGGTTTCGGTCTAAAGTGGATGGCACTGTCCCGGCCATTCAAACAGATACCTTACACCTTCTAGTAAGTCGAACGGTCTAAGTCGACCAAACAACAGCGATGTGTAACCTCCCCATGTGTGAAGGGTGATTCAGTTCGCCCGGTGCCGTTCCCAGACTGTCTTACCTGCATTCTGGATATCCTGCAAGAAGAGTTCGGCCGTCGCACTGGGACCGTAGAGGGCCCGCATCCCCTCCTCGGAGATCGTCTGCAGTGTCTGGGCCAGGTCCTGCCTCGGTATCCTCTCCCCGAATCGGTAATAGTCGCCGTTCTCCTTTAGAAAAATCTTGCTGAAACGAAACGAAACGAATGAAAAGCGTTTGACCGACGCTTGGGCAAAAAGAGGAAATATCGTGATGGGAGTTTCCGTTTCTGGGAAAATATCTTTCAAGCCCTTTGTGGGGGTATTTTTTATTATTATTTATGTAAATCCTTCAAACACAGTTCAGAAGAAGCCCACTCTCGGAGTCGGCCAGGTCTATCGAACGGCGGACTTTGAGATTCGCAAGGGAGAAGCAAAAAATTCGGCAAATGAATGGGGAAGGTTCCGGTGCATTTGGCGTATCCGGCAAAAGACGGCGATATTACAGCGTGACGTGAGGAGCATAGAAAGTGTGGATAGTCGTATCGGGAGTCATTGCATTCGATAGTGTCTTGGTCGGAAATTTAAAAATACTTGTTGTCGTGGGACAGAGTTGGAATTTCCTGTCACTATTACATTCTTAAGAAATCTTACCCTCCCCCCATCTCCCCTTCTCTGGAAACATTTTGAGCGTTCCAAAGCTCTGATTTCGAAAGGACCAGGTGCAGACCTTGAGAATTGGCAAAATAATCTATATATTTTTTTAATAAAAATGGACACCTGCAAGTGTACTAGTGCACCCTAATTTTCCCCACCCCTTTGTAAAGTGTTTCCCCAATGACCCGGAGGAGCCCGGGCACGTCACAGGATTTATTACAATTTTCAAAAATTCTAATTCTAGACCTATTTTGGTTCGATAAACATTTAAAGCTCATAAAGTGTGCAAAACTCCCAAATCATTGATTTAAGTGCATTGTGAATGTCATCCACACAACCATAAGCACGAATTCTTTTTAATGAACATGAATGAGCGCGTTTTAAAATGCATGAGAGCGTTCCCAGTGCCATTATAGACCCTTGGAGTGTTTAGTATTATAGTGTGTTCATGTCGGTTATACTCTGATCTTCACGGCTAAATCTGGATAGATTTCGTGTCGCACCCACTAGGCCGTTTTCGCATAGACTATAAACTTGTGAGGTCGCATTTTTCTCGTGAAAAGCCCTCTACTTCAGAGGGCAGGCGGATCTAGTTGCCCGGCAATCGTTCACACGCTACTTCTTTCGCCAATATTGGGATAAAAAAGCTCTCAGTCAAAATTTGAATTGGGTTCGCCGTCCGAGAAGGCGCATGTGTCGCAAACGTTTTTGCTGAACGAGAGAAGTTTGAACTGTTCGATAAGAATAGGCCCCAAAAGATGTTCGCTAAGAAATCCAAATCTGTGTCGTTCGAAGACGCGAGACTATTGATTGGCTCCCTTTCTTTTAAATGAACGACTCTAAATAATCTGGGTGACATTTAGAACGCAGTTACAGTAGTATCTATGTTCTAAATCTTTCTATAGAATTATACTGTCTAAAGTTCAGCCTGAAATCATCGACATCCTGTAAAATGTTGCAGATACAATCACAAACGACATTAGAACGTCATAGACTTGGCAAATGGACCTCATAACGATATAGAGAGATGCAATATAGTGTATACTATATAAATGTGTTGAAGTTCCAGAGAACGAGAAACCGTTTGGAGCAAATGGGTCGAGTTCATTACGAAATACATCTAATAACTTTTCTTCTCTATACTGTTCATTCCTGTTGTCAATAGATATTCATCTCCATTTTTATGGCCGACACTTTTTGAAGAAGACTTGGCAAATGGACCTCATAACGATATAGAGAGATGCAATATAGTGTATACTATATAAATGTGTTGAAGTTCCAGAGAACGAGAAACCGTTTGGAGCAAATGGGTCGAGTTCATTACGAAATACATCTAATAACTTTTCTTCTCTATACTGTTCATTCCTGTTGTCAATAGATATTCATCTCCATTTTTATGGCCGACACTTTTTGAAGAAGACTTGGCAAATGGACCTCATAACGATATAGAGAGATGCAATATAGTGTATACTATATAAATGTGTTGAAGTTCCAGAGAACGAGAAACCGTTTGGAGCAAATGGGTCGAGTTCATTACGAAATACATCTAATAACTTTTCTTCTCTATACTGTTCATTCCTGTTGTCAATAGATATTCATCTCCATTTTTATGGCCGACACTTTTTGAAGAAGACTTGGCAAATGGACCTCATAACGATATAGAGAGATGCAATATAGTGTATACTATATAAATGTGTTGAAGTTCCAGAGAACGAGAAACCGTTTGGAGCAAATGGGTCGAGTTCATTACGAAATACATCTAATAACTTTTCTTCTCTATACTGTTCATTCCTGTTGTCAATAGATATTCATCTCCATTTTTATGGCCGACACTTTTTGAAGAAGACTTGGCAAATGGACCTCATAACGATATAGAGAGATGCAATATAGTGTATACTATATAAATGTGTTGAAGTTCCAGAGAACGAGAAACCGTTTGGAGCAAATGGGTCGAGTTCATTACGAAATACATCTAATAACTTTTCTTCTCTATACTGTTCATTCCTGTTGTCAATAGATATTCATCTCCATTTTTATGGCCGACACTTTTTGAAGAAGACTTGGCAAATGGACCTCATAACGATATAGAGAGATGCAATATAGTGTATACTATATAAATGTGTTGAAGTTCCAGAGAACGAGAAACCGTTTGGAGCAAATGGGTCGAGTTCATTACGAAATACATCTAATAACTTTTCTTCTCTATACTGTTCATTCCTGTTGTCAATAGATATTCATCTCCATTTTTATGGCCGACACTTTTTGAAGAAGACTTGGCAAATGGACCTCATAACGATATAGAGAGATGCAATATAGTGTATACTATATAAATGTGTTGAAGTTCCAGAGAACGAGAAACCGTTTGGAGCAAATGGGTCGAGTTCATTACGAAATACATCTAATAACTTTTCTTCTCTATACTGTTCATTCCTGTTGTCAATAGATATTCATCTCCATTTTTATGGCCGACACTTTTTGAAGAAGACTTGGCAAATGGACCTCATAACGATATAGAGAGATGCAATATAGTGTATACTATATAAATGTGTTGAAGTTCCAGAGAACGAGAAACCGTTTGGAGCAAATGGGTCGAGTTCATTACGAAATACATCTAATAACTTTTCTTCTCTATACTGTTCATTCCTGTTGTCAATAGATATTCATCTCCATTTTTATGGCCGACACTTTTTGAAGAAGACTTGGCAAATGGACCTCATAACGATATAGAGAGATGCAATATAGTGTATACTATATAAATGTGTTGAAGTTCCAGAGAACGAGAAACCGTTTGGAGCAAATGGGTCGAGTTCATTACGAAATACATCTAATAACTTTTCTTCTCTATACTGTTCATTCCTGTTGTCAATAGATATTCATCTCCATTTTTATGGCCGACACTTTTTGAAGAAGACTTGGCAAATGGACCTCATAACGATATAGAGAGATGCAATATAGTGTATACTATATAAATGTGTTGAAGTTCCAGAGAACGAGAAACCGTTTGGAGCAAATGGGTCGAGTTCATTACGAAATACATCTAATAACTTTTCTTCTCTATACTGTTCATTCCTGTTGTCAATAGATATTCATCTCCATTTTTATGGCCGACACTTTTTGAAGAAGACTTGGCAAATGGACCTCATAACGATATAGAGAGATGCAATATAGTGTATACTATATAAATGTGTTGAAGTTCCAGAGAACGAGAAACCGTTTGGAGCAAATGGGTCGAGTTCATTACGAAATACATCTAATAACTTTTCTTCTCTATACTGTTCATTCCTGTTGTCAATAGATATTCATCTCCATTTTTATGGCCGACACTTTTTGAAGAAGACTTGGCAAATGGACCTCATAACGATATAGAGAGATGCAATATAGTGTATACTATATAAATGTGTTGAAGTTCCAGAGAACGAGAAACCGTTTGGAGCAAATGGGTCGAGTTCATTACGAAATACATCTAATAACTTTTCTTCTCTATACTTTTCATTCCTGTTGTCAATAGATATTCATCTCCATTTTTATGGCCGACACTTTTTGAAGAAGACTTGGCAAATGGACCTCATAACGATATAGAGAGATGCAATATAGTGTATACTATATAAATGTGTTGAAGTTCCAGAGAACGAGAAACCGTTTGGAGCAAATGGGTCGAGTTCATTACGAAATACATCTAATAACTTTTCTTCTCTATATTGTTCATTCCTGTTGTCAATAGATATTCATCTCCATTTTTATGGCCGACACTTTTTGAAGAAGACTTGGCAAATGGACCTCATAACGATATAGAGAGATGCAATATAGTGTATACTATATAAATGTGTTGAAGTTCCAGAGAACGAGAAACCGTTTGGAGCAAATGGGTCGAGTTCATTACGAAATACATCTAATAACTTTTCTTCTCTATACTGTTCATTCCTGTTGTCAATAGATATTCATCTCCATTTTTATGGCCGACACTTTTTGAAGAAGACTTGGCAAATGGACCTCATAACGATATAGAGAGATGCAATATAGTGTATACTATATAAATGTGTTGAAGTTCCAGAGAACGAGAAACCGTTTGGAGCAAATGGGTCGAGTTCATTACGAAATACATCTAATAACTTTTCTTCTCTATACTGTTCATTCCTGTTGTCAATAGATATTCATCTCCATTTTTATGGCCGACACTTTTTGAAGAAGACTTGGCAAATGGACCTCATAACGATATAGAGAGATGCAATATAGTGTATACTATATAAATGTGTTGAAGTTCCAGAGAACGAGAAACCGTTTGGAGCAAATGGGTCGAGTTCATTACGAAATACATCTAATAACTTTTCTTCTCTATACTGTTCATTCCTGTTGTCAATAGATATTCATCTCCATTTTTATGGCCGACACTTTTTGAAGAAGACTTGGCAAATGGACCTCATAACGATATAGAGAGATGCAATATAGTGTATACTATATAAATGTGTTGAAGTTCCAGAGAACGAGAAACCGTTTGGAGCAAATGGGTCGAGTTCATTACGAAATACATCTAATAACTTTTCTTCTCTATACTGTTCATTCCTGTTGTCAATAGATATTCATCTCCATTTTTATGGCCGACACTTTTTGAAGAAGACTTGGCAAATGGACCTCATAACGATATAGAGAGATGCAATATAGTGTATACTATATAAATGTGTTGAAGTTCCAGAGAACGAGAAACCGTTTGGAGCAAATGGGTCGAGTTCATTACGAAATACATCTAATAACTTTTCTTCTCTATACTGTTCATTCCTGTTGTCAATAGATATTCATCTCCATTTTTATGGCCGACACTTTTTGAAGAAGACTTGGCAAATGGACCTCATAACGATATAGAGAGATGCAATATAGTGTATACTATATAAATGTGTTGAAGTTCCAGAGAACGAGAAACCGTTTGGAGCAAATGGGTCGAGTTCATTACGAAATACATCTAATAACTTTTCTTCTCTATACTGTTCATTCCTGTTGTCAATAGATATTCATCTCCATTTTTATGGCCGACACTTTTTGAAGAAGACTTGGCAAATGGACCTCATAACGATATAGAGAGATGCAATATAGTGTATACTATATAAATGTGTTGAAGTTCCAGAGAACGAGAAACCGTTTGGAGCAAATGGGTCGAGTTCATTACGAAATACATCTAATAACTTTTCTTCTCTATACTGTTCATTCCTGTTGTCAATAGATATTCATCTCCATTTTTATGGCCGACACTTTTTGAAGAAGACTTGGCAAATGGACCTCATAACGATATAGAGAGATGCAATATAGTGTATACTATATAAATGTGTTGAAGTTCCAGAGAACGAGAAACCGTTTGGAGCAAATGGGTCGAGTTCATTACGAAATACATCTAATAACTTTTCTTCTCTATACTGTTCATTCCTGTTGTCAATAGATATTCATCTCCATTTTTATGGCCGACACTTTTTGAAGAAGACTTGGCAAATGGACCTCATAACGATATAGAGAGATGCAATATAGTGTATACTATATAAATGTGTTGAAGTTCCAGAGAACGAGAAACCGTTTGGAGCAAATGGGTCGAGTTCATTACGAAATACATCTAATAACTTTTCTTCTCTATACTGTTCATTCCTGTTGTCAATAGATATTCATCTCCATTTTTATGGCCGACACTTTTTGAAGAAGACTTGGCAAATGGACCTCATAACGATATAGAGAGATGCAATATAGTGTATACTATATAAATGTGTTGAAGTTCCAGAGAACGAGAAACCGTTTGGAGCAAATGGGTCGAGTTCATTACGAAATACATCTAATAACTTTTCTTCTCTATACTGTTCATTCCTGTTGTCAATAGATATTCATCTCCATTTTTATGGCCGACACTTTTTGAAGAAGACTTGGCAAATGGACCTCATAACGATATAGAGAGATGCAATATAGTGTATACTATATAAATGTGTTGAAGTTCCAGAGAACGAGAAACCGTTTGGAGCAAATGGGTCGAGTTCATTACGAAATACATCTAATAACTTTTCTTCTCTATACTGTTCATTCCTGTTGTCAATAGATATTCATCTCCATTTTTATGGCCGACACTTTTTGAAGAAGACTTGGCAAATGGACCTCATAACGATATAGAGAGATGCAATATAGTGTATACTATATAAATGTGTTGAAGTTCCAGAGAACGAGAAACCGTTTGGAGCAAATGGGTCGAGTTCATTACGAAATACATCTAATAACTTTTCTTCTCTATACTGTTCATTCCTGTTGTCAATAGATATTCATCTCCATTTTTATGGCCGACACTTTTTGAAGAAGACTTGGCAAATGGACCTCATAACGATATAGAGAGATGCAATATAGTGTATACTATATAAATGTGTTGAAGTTCCAGAGAACGAGAAACCGTTTGGAGCAAATGGGTCGAGTTCATTACGAAATACATCTAATAACTTTTCTTCTCTATACTGTTCATTCCTGTTGTCAATAGATATTCATCTCCATTTTTATGGCCGACACTTTTTGAAGAAGACTTGGCAAATGGACCTCATAACGATATAGAGAGATGCAATATAGTGTATACTATATAAATGTGTTGAAGTTCCAGAGAACGAGAAACCGTTTGGAGCAAATGGGTCGAGTTCATTACGAAATACATCTAATAACTTTTCTTCTCTATACTGTTCATTCCTGTTGTCAATAGATATTCATCTCCATTTTTATGGCCGACACTTTTTGAAGAAGACTTGGCAAATGGACCTCATAACGATATAGAGAGATGCAATATAGTGTATACTATATAAATGTGTTGAAGTTCCAGAGAACGAGAAACCGTTTGGAGCAAATGGGTCGAGTTCATTACGAAATACATCTAATAACTTTTCTTCTCTATACTGTTCATTCCTGTTGTCAATAGATATTCATCTCCATTTTTATGGCCGACACTTTTTGAAGAAGACTTGGCAAATGGACCTCATAACGATATAGAGAGATGCAATATAGTGTATACTATATAAATGTGTTGAAGTTCCAGAGAACGAGAAACCGTTTGGAGCAAATGGGTCGAGTTCATTACGAAATACATCTAATAACTTTTCTTCTCTATACTGTTCATTCCTGTTGTCAATAGATATTCATCTCCATTTTTATGGCCGACACTTTTTGAAGAAGACTTGGCAAATGGACCTCATAACGATATAGAGAGATGCAATATAGTGTATACTATATAAATGTGTTGAAGTTCCAGAGAACGAGAAACCGTTTGGAGCAAATGGGTCGAGTTCATTACGAAATACATCTAATAACTTTTCTTCTCTATACTGTTCATTCCTGTTGTCAATAGATATTCATCTCCATTTTTATGGCCGACACTTTTTGAAGAAGACTTGGCAAATGGACCTCATAACGATATAGAGAGATGCAATATAGTGTATACTATATAAATGTGTTGAAGTTCCAGAGAACGAGAAACCGTTTGGAGCAAATGGGTCGAGTTCATTACGAAATACATCTAATAACTTTTCTTCTCTATACTGTTCATTCCTGTTGTCAATAGATATTCATCTCCATTTTTATGGCCGACACTTTTTGAAGAAGACTTGGCAAATGGACCTCATAACGATATAGAGAGATGCAATATAGTGTATACTATATAAATGTGTTGAAGTTCCAGAGAACGAGAAACCGTTTGGAGCAAATGGGTCGAGTTCATTACGAAATACATCTAATAACTTTTCTTCTCTATACTGTTCATTCCTGTTGTCAATAGATATTCATCTCCATTTTTATGGCCGACACTTTTTGAAGAAGACTTGGCAAATGGACCTCATAACGATATAGAGAGATGCAATATAGTGTATACTATATAAATGTGTTGAAGTTCCAGAGAACGAGAAACCGTTTGGAGCAAATGGGTCGAGTTCATTACGAAATACATCTAATAACTTTTCTTCTCTATACTGTTCATTCCTGTTGTCAATAGATATTCATCTCCATTTTTATGGCCGACACTTTTTGAAGAAGACTTGGCAAATGGACCTCATAACGATATAGAGAGATGCAATATAGTGTATACTATATAAATGTGTTGAAGTTCCAGAGAACGAGAAACCGTTTGGAGCAAATGGGTCGAGTTCATTACGAAATACATCTAATAACTTTTCTTCTCTATACTGTTCATTCCTGTTGTCAATAGATATTCATCTCCATTTTTATGGCCGACACTTTTTGAAGAAGACTTGGCAAATGGACCTCATAACGATATAGAGAGATGCAATATAGTGTATACTATATAAATGTGTTGAAGTTCCAGAGAACGAGAAACCGTTTGGAGCAAATGGGTCGAGTTCATTACGAAATACATCTAATAACTTTTCTTCTCTATACTGTTCATTCCTGTTGTCAATAGATATTCATCTCCATTTTTATGGCCGACACTTTTTGAAGAAGACTTGGCAAATGGACCTCATAACGATATAGAGAGATGCAATATAGTGTATACTATATAAATGTGTTGAAGTTCCAGAGAACGAGAAACCGTTTGGAGCAAATGGGTCGAGTTCATTACGAAATACATCTAATAACTTTTCTTCTCTATACTGTTCATTCCTGTTGTCAATAGATATTCATCTCCATTTTTATGGCCGACACTTTTTGAAGAAGACTTGGCAAATGGACCTCATAACGATATAGAGAGATGCAATATAGTGTATACTATATAAATGTGTTGAAGTTCCAGAGAACGAGAAACCGTTTGGAGCAAATGGGTCGAGTTCATTACGAAATACATCTAATAACTTTTCTTCTCTATACTGTTCATTCCTGTTGTCAATAGATATTCATCTCCATTTTTATGGCCGACACTTTTTGAAGAAGACTTGGCAAATGGACCTCATAACGATATAGAGAGATGCAATATAGTGTATACTATATAAATGTGTTGAAGTTCCAGAGAACGAGAAACCGTTTGGAGCAAATGGGTCGAGTTCATTACGAAATACATCTAATAACTTTTCTTCTCTATACTGTTCATTCCTGTTGTCAATAGATATTCATCTCCATTTTTATGGCCGACACTTTTTGAAGAAGACTTGGCAAATGGACCTCATAACGATATAGAGAGATGCAATATAGTGTATACTATATAAATGTGTTGAAGTTCCAGAGAACGAGAAACCGTTTGGAGCAAATGGGTCGAGTTCATTACGAAATACATCTAATAACTTTTCTTCTCTATACTGTTCATTCCTGTTGTCAATAGATATTCATCTCCATTTTTATGGCCGACACTTTTTGAAGAAGACTTGGCAAATGGACCTCATAACGATATAGAGAGATGCAATATAGTGTATACTATATAAATGTGTTGAAGTTCCAGAGAACGAGAAACCGTTTGGAGCAAATGGGTCGAGTTCATTACGAAATACATCTAATAACTTTTCTTCTCTATACTGTTCATTCCTGTTGTCAATAGATATTCATCTCCATTTTTATGGCCGACACTTTTTGAAGAAGACTTGGCAAATGGACCTCATAACGATATAGAGAGATGCAATATAGTGTATACTATATAAATGTGTTGAAGTTCCAGAGAACGAGAAACCGTTTGGAGCAAATGGGTCGAGTTCATTACGAAATACATCTAATAACTTTTCTTCTCTATACTGTTCATTCCTGTTGTCAATAGATATTCATCTCCATTTTTATGGCCGACACTTTTTGAAGAAGACTTGGCAAATGGACCTCATAACGATATAGAGAGATGCAATATAGTGTATACTATATAAATGTGTTGAAGTTCCAGAGAACGAGAAACCGTTTGGAGCAAATGGGTCGAGTTCATTACGAAATACATCTAATAACTTTTCTTCTCTATACTGTTCATTCCTGTTGTCAATAGATATTCATCTCCATTTTTATGGCCGACACTTTTTGAAGAAGACTTGGCAAATGGACCTCATAACGATATAGAGAGATGCAATATAGTGTATACTATATAAATGTGTTGAAGTTCCAGAGAACGAGAAACCGTTTGGAGCAAATGGGTCGAGTTCATTACGAAATACATCTAATAACTTTTCTTCTCTATACTGTTCATTCCTGTTGTCAATAGATATTCATCTCCATTTTTATGGCCGACACTTTTTGAAGAAGACTTGGCAAATGGACCTCATAACGATATAGAGAGATGCAATATAGTGTATACTATATAAATGTGTTGAAGTTCCAGAGAACGAGAAACCGTTTGGAGCAAATGGGTCGAGTTCATTACGAAATACATCTAATAACTTTTCTTCTCTATACTTTTCATTCCTGTTGTCAATAGATATTCATCTCCATTTTTATGGCCGACACTTTTTGAAGAAGACTTGGCAAATGGACCTCATAACGATATAGAGAGATGCAATATAGTGTATACTATATAAATGTGTTGAAGTTCCAGAGAACGAGAAACCGTTTGGAGCAAATGGGTCGAGTTCATTACGAAATACATCTAATAACTTTTCTTCTCTATATTGTTCATTCCTGTTGTCAATAGATATTCATCTCCATTTTTATGGCCGACACTTTTTGAAGAAGACTTGGCAAATGGACCTCATAACGATATAGAGAGATGCAATATAGTGTATACTATATAAATGTGTTGAAGTTCCAGAGAACGAGAAACCGTTTGGAGCAAATGGGTCGAGTTCATTACGAAATACATCTAATAACTTTTCTTCTCTATACTGTTCATTCCTGTTGTCAATAGATATTCATCTCCATTTTTATGGCCGACACTTTTTGAAGAAGACTTGGCAAATGGACCTCATAACGATATAGAGAGATGCAATATAGTGTATACTATATAAATGTGTTGAAGTTCCAGAGAACGAGAAACCGTTTGGAGCAAATGGGTCGAGTTCATTACGAAATACATCTAATAACTTTTCTTCTCTATACTGTTCATTCCTGTTGTCAATAGATATTCATCTCCATTTTTATGGCCGACACTTTTTGAAGAAGACTTGGCAAATGGACCTCATAACGATATAGAGAGATGCAATATAGTGTATACTATATAAATGTGTTGAAGTTCCAGAGAACGAGAAACCGTTTGGAGCAAATGGGTCGAGTTCATTACGAAATACATCTAATAACTTTTCTTCTCTATACTGTTCATTCCTGTTGTCAATAGATATTCATCTCCATTTTTATGGCCGACACTTTTTGAAGAAGACTTGGCAAATGGACCTCATAACGATATAGAGAGATGCAATATAGTGTATACTATATAAATGTGTTGAAGTTCCAGAGAACGAGAAACCGTTTGGAGCAAATGGGTCGAGTTCATTACGAAATACATCTAATAACTTTTCTTCTCTATACTGTTCATTCCTGTTGTCAATAGATATTCATCTCCATTTTTATGGCCGACACTTTTTGAAGAAGACTTGGCAAATGGACCTCATAACGATATAGAGAGATGCAATATAGTGTATACTATATAAATGTGTTGAAGTTCCAGAGAACGAGAAACCGTTTGGAGCAAATGGGTCGAGTTCATTACGAAATACATCTAATAACTTTTCTTCTCTATACTGTTCATTCCTGTTGTCAATAGATATTCATCTCCATTTTTATGGCCGACACTTTTTGAAGAAGACTTGGCAAATGGACCTCATAACGATATAGAGAGATGCAATATAGTGTATACTATATAAATGTGTTGAAGTTCCAGAGAATGAGAAACCGTTTGGAGCAAATGGGTCGAGTTCATTACGAAATACATCTAATAACTTTTCTTCTCTATACTGTTCATTCCTGTTGTCAATAGATATTCATCTCCATTTTTATGGCCGACACTTTTTGAAGAAGACTTGGCAAATGGACCTCATAACGATATAGAGAGATGCAATATAGTGTATACTATATAAATGTGTTGAAGTTCCAGAGAACGAGAAACCGTTTGGAGCAAATGGGTCGAGTTCATTACGAAATACATCTAATAACTTTTCTTCTCTATACTGTTCATTCCTGTTGTCAATAGATATTCATCTCCATTTTTATGGCCGACACTTTTTGAAGAAGACTTGGCAAATGGACCTCATAACGATATAGAGAGATGCAATATAGTGTATACTATATAAATGTGTTGAAGTTCCAGAGAACGAGAAACCGTTTGGAGCAAATGGGTCGAGTTCATTACGAAATACATCTAATAACTTTTCTTCTCTATACTGTTCATTCCTGTTGTCAATAGATATTCATCTCCATTTTTATGGCCGACACTTTTTGAAGAAGACTTGGCAAATGGACCTCATAACGATATAGAGAGATGCAATATAGTGTATACTATATAAATGTGTTGAAGTTCCAGAGAACGAGAAACCGTTTGGAGCAAATGGGTCGAGTTCATTACGAAATACATCTAATAACTTTTCTTCTCTATACTGTTCATTCCTGTTGTCAATAGATATTCATCTCCATTTTTATGGCCGACACTTTTTGAAGAAGACTTGGCAAATGGACCTCATAACGATATAGAGAGATGCAATATAGTGTATACTATATAAATGTGTTGAAGTTCCAGAGAACGAGAAACCGTTTGGAGCAAATGGGTCGAGTTCATTACGAAATACATCTAATAACTTTTCTTCTCTATACTGTTCATTCCTGTTGTCAATAGATATTCATCTCCATTTTTATGGCCGACACTTTTTGAAGAAGACTTGGCAAATGGACCTCATAACGATATAGAGAGATGCAATATAGTGTATACTATATAAATGTGTTGAAGTTCCAGAGAACGAGAAACCGTTTGGAGCAAATGGGTCGAGTTCATTACGAAATACATCTAATAACTTTTCTTCTCTATACTGTTCATTCCTGTTGTCAATAGATATTCATCTCCATTTTTATGGCCGACACTTTTTGAAGAAGACTTGGCAAATGGACCTCATAACGATATAGAGAGATGCAATATAGTGTATACTATATAAATGTGTTGAAGTTCCAGAGAACGAGAAACCGTTTGGAGCAAATGGGTCGAGTTCATTACGAAATACATCTAATAACTTTTCTTCTCTATACTGTTCATTCCTGTTGTCAATAGATATTCATCTCCATTTTTATGGCCGACACTTTTTGAAGAAGACTTGGCAAATGGACCTCATAACGATATAGAGAGATGCAATATAGTGTATACTATATAAATGTGTTGAAGTTCCAGAGAACGAGAAACCGTTTGGAGCAAATGGGTCGAGTTCATTACGAAATACATCTAATAACTTTTCTTCTCTATACTGTTCATTCCTGTTGTCAATAGATATTCATCTCCATTTTTATGGCCGACACTTTTTGAAGAAGACTTGGCAAATGGACCTCATAACGATATAGAGAGATGCAATATAGTGTATACTATATAAATGTGTTGAAGTTCCAGAGAACGAGAAACCGTTTGGAGCAAATGGGTCGAGTTCATTACGAAATACATCTAATAACTTTTCTTCTCTATACTGTTCATTCCTGTTGTCAATAGATATTCATCTCCATTTTTATGGCCGACACTTTTTGAAGAAGACTTGGCAAATGGACCTCATAACGATATAGAGAGATGCAATATAGTGTATACTATATAAATGTGTTGAAGTTCCAGAGAACGAGAAACCGTTTGGAGCAAATGGGTCGAGTTCATTACGAAATACATCTAATAACTTTTCTTCTCTATACTGTTCATTCCTGTTGTCAATAGATATTCATCTCCATTTTTATGGCCGACACTTTTTGAAGAAGACTTGGCAAATGGACCTCATAACGATATAGAGAGATGCAATATAGTGTATACTATATAAATGTGTTGAAGTTCCAGAGAACGAGAAACCGTTTGGAGCAAATGGGTCGAGTTCATTACGAAATACATCTAATAACTTTTCTTCTCTATACTGTTCATTCCTGTTGTCAATAGATATTCATCTCCATTTTTATGGCCGACACTTTTTGAAGAAGACTTGGCAAATGGACCTCATAACGATATAGAGAGATGCAATATAGTGTATACTATATAAATGTGTTGAAGTTCCAGAGAACGAGAAACCGTTTGGAGCAAATGGGTCGAGTTCATTACGAAATACATCTAATAACTTTTCTTCTCTATACTGTTCATTCCTGTTGTCAATAGATATTCATCTCCATTTTTATGGCCGACACTTTTTGAAGAAGACTTGGCAAATGGACCTCATAACGATATAGAGAGATGCAATATAGTGTATACTATATAAATGTGTTGAAGTTCCAGAGAACGAGAAACCGTTTGGAGCAAATGGGTCGAGTTCATTACGAAATACATCTAATAACTTTTCTTCTCTATACTGTTCATTCCTGTTGTCAATAGATATTCATCTCCATTTTTATGGCCGACACTTTTTGAAGAAGACTTGGCAAATGGACCTCATAACGATATAGAGAGATGCAATATAGTGTATACTATATAAATGTGTTGAAGTTCCAGAGAACGAGAAACCGTTTGGAGCAAATGGGTCGAGTTCATTACGAAATACATCTAATAACTTTTCTTCTCTATACTGTTCATTCCTGTTGTCAATAGATATTCATCTCCATTTTTATGGCCGACACTTTTTGAAGAAGACTTGGCAAATGGACCTCATAACGATATAGAGAGATGCAATATAGTGTATACTATATAAATGTGTTGAAGTTCCAGAGAACGAGAAACCGTTTGGAGCAAATGGGTCGAGTTCATTACGAAATACATCTAATAACTTTTCTTCTCTATACTGTTCATTCCTGTTGTCAATAGATATTCATCTCCATTTTTATGGCCGACACTTTTTGAAGAAGACTTGGCAAATGGACCTCATAACGATATAGAGAGATGCAATATAGTGTATACTATATAAATGTGTTGAAGTTCCAGAGAACGAGAAACCGTTTGGAGCAAATGGGTCGAGTTCATTACGAAATACATCTAATAACTTTTCTTCTCTATACTGTTCATTCCTGTTGTCAATAGATATTCATCTCCATTTTTATGGCCGACACTTTTTGAAGAAGACTTGGCAAATGGACCTCATAACGATATAGAGAGATGCAATATAGTGTATACTATATAAATGTGTTGAAGTTCCAGAGAACGAGAAACCGTTTGGAGCAAATGGGTCGAGTTCATTACGAAATACATCTAATAACTTTTCTTCTCTATACTGTTCATTCCTGTTGTCAATAGATATTCATCTCCATTTTTATGGCCGACACTTTTTGAAGAAGACTTGGCAAATGGACCTCATAACGATATAGAGAGATGCAATATAGTGTATACTATATAAATGTGTTGAAGTTCCAGAGAACGAGAAACCGTTTGGAGCAAATGGGTCGAGTTCATTACGAAATACATCTAATAACTTTTCTTCTCTATACTGTTCATTCCTGTTGTCAATAGATATTCATCTCCATTTTTATGGCCGACACTTTTTGAAGAAGACTTGGCAAATGGACCTCATAACGATATAGAGAGATGCAATATAGTGTATACTATATAAATGTGTTGAAGTTCCAGAGAACGAGAAACCGTTTGGAGCAAATGGGTCGAGTTCATTACGAAATACATCTAATAACTTTTCTTCTCTATACTGTTCATTCCTGTTGTCAATAGATATTCATCTCCATTTTTATGGCCGACACTTTTTGAAGAAGACTTGGCAAATGGACCTCATAACGATATAGAGAGATGCAATATAGTGTATACTATATAAATGTGTTGAAGTTCCAGAGAACGAGAAACCGTTTGGAGCAAATGGGTCGAGTTCATTACGAAATACATCTAATAACTTTTCTTCTCTATACTGTTCATTCCTGTTGTCAATAGATATTCATCTCCATTTTTATGGCCGACACTTTTTGAAGAAGACTTGGCAAATGGACCTCATAACGATATAGAGAGATGCAATATAGTGTATACTATATAAATGTGTTGAAGTTCCAGAGAACGAGAAACCGTTTGGAGCAAATGGGTCGAGTTCATTACGAAATACATCTAATAACTTTTCTTCTCTATACTGTTCATTCCTGTTGTCAATAGATATTCATCTCCATTTTTATGGCCGACACTTTTTGAAGAAGTTGGCTCTTTTATTTTATCGAATATCAGCCCCTTTTGTAGATTTTAAATGCGACTTTTACATTAAAGACAACCGAATTCGGTTTAAAAAGTCAATTAGGTTTAATGCGCTTTTGGCTTTATAAATTTATGTACGTCGAAGAAAGGAGTTTTATTAAATGACTTTTTAAACCTAATTTGGCTGTCTTTAATTTAAAAGTTTATTAAAGTGGGCGTGTATCCATTCTATTTATTGACATACGACATTTCGAAGAATCGTCAAGGTTCCTTAAAATCTGAAAATTTTGAATGTTATAATGTTTCCTTTATAGGTTTTTACAGTACATTAAATTGGAACTGCGTATCTCAAACGGGTTCTTTTGAATTCTAATTGAAGTCGCCCTGTTGGAGAGAAAAATGGAGAGATTTAAAAATGGGATAAATGAGCCATTTCTGATTTTTTCTTTAAAGTAATTAATATTTGAATATAGCCGCGGAATGCTCAACGTGACGAACATTAAACTCTTAACGTTATGAATCGACTTTAGAGTTTCGGTGCAAAAGTTCATAGAAAAACAAAATGCATTCTCTTGCACGCATAAATCCAAAAAGCTGGCTGGCGAAAAATAAACTTAATGAATAACGCCTTGTCTCATCACGCCTACCTGTCAGAACATTCAAAATCAACATTCTGCTCCTTTTCGTGTCTGAGAAACGCAGTGGTGGGGCTGAAAAAGCCGGCTCGTGTAAAAGACCTTCAACACTGTACGTTAAGTTTTGAAACAGAACTTGGAAGGTGCTCTTCCACGCATCTTAATTTGTTTCGTAAAAATATAACGAATGATACAAATGACGTCCCTATACTGAATGGAACCAAGGGATGGATTGATTGACCTTTTTTGGGCACGTCTGGCATCCAAGCTGCCACCGGGGGACGACGACTGTACATGAGTTATCGGAACATAAAACTCTATCATTTGGTACCTTACATGTACTCCATGCGGTCAGTAGATGCCCATTTCAACGTATTTCAAAAATCGACCCGAGCCACCTGAGAGGACTGATAGATTGACGACGTATCTTAATTTACGCCGCAAAGATCATGAAATGCTTAAACCGTTTGTCCCATCAGCCCCTCAACAGAGCATGGGCACGCGCGCCCATAAACAGCCTGCGAAATAATGTGCAGAAACGTAAGAGCGTAACGTGTGTGAGGATTAATGTGTGCTAATTTTACTTTTCATTATGCAAATTTATGTACGAAACGCCTCAACTCCGTTTTCGAGAATCACGTACTCACGACTGGCCAGGATTATAAAAGAGGCAAACGTTAGGCAGAAAATTGGAATTCGTATTCGTATTGGTATCCGAGCGAGATGCAAGTGCGAATCGTCAGCTTCGGCTGTTATGTGAGAGTGTGCGGGTGTGATGATCATGAATGGAAGCACATCAGCGAAGGGATTGCCTCTACAGGATTGTGAGGATAGATATCTACGGTTTAATAGTTGATTAGTATTGATAATTCAGTTCAGTAGTTCAGTCGAGGTATAGATACGATAGTGCCAGCTTGTAAATATTCTGTGTATGTATTTGGATTTTGAGTTGTCAGCGGAGTTAGCTGAAATAAAGTATGCGTTTATTAATGTTGTAAGTCATTAATGGAACTCTAGTCAGTGGATTTAAGTTTGAAGTGGTGAATCAAAGGCATGATTTTAGGAATGGGTTACTTTACAATGGTACTCCCAGAGTAGAAACCTCGACACGTGTCATGGTAAAGGGACGAGGATGGCCCACAAAAGTTGAAACTATACCCATTGAACATCGAAATGTATCCTTGCGATAAAAATAAGTTATTTAGAATATTCGAATATATTGAAAGATTTCATTTGCTAAAGTGCACTTTAAGTGATTTTAAGTAAATGTACTCATTTTTGCTGTAGTCACTCGTTAGCGTTCTGACGAAGATGTATATATTGACTAGCCAATGCTGCAATGTATATGCGAGCGAGAAGGGAAAGGTACATAACGAATTTTCTTAGAAAAACTCGTCTATATAGTTTACTGAAAGTGAATCATTTATTTTTCGGTCCATTAAAACTATCCATCCAAGAAGATACATTGAGATATATTCTACTAAAATGGGAGGTTAAACGATTGTACATTTCTAAAGGAGCCGTTTTCAAACGCAGAAATGCTGAAAATGTCCATCCTACTAAGCATGCTAGTATTTTGTTTTGAAAACGTAAGGGCATAATGACGTCACTGAAAGATCGGCCATTGAGAGTGAAAGGAGAGTCGCTTACCCGAGGCCCCGGGACGTCTGCATCCTTTCTCTGTTCTGGTAGATGGCGTTTGCGAGGTGGCGACTGACCACGATCCCTTCCTTGCACATCTCGATGGTCCGCTTAAAGAGCTCCTTCCACGGGTATTTCCCAAACTGCCGGTGCGCTTCTGCCATGCCAGCCAGCTCCCCGGGGACGGCGATGGCAAGACCCCCTGAAAACGGAACATGCGTCAAGACTGA